>JAKTVH010000012.1:34905-93623 GCA_030557105.1 Candida frijolesensis | reverse complement strand
TTTTTTTTTTTTTTTTTTTTTTTCCAACGAATTTTCTCTCTAAACATTTTGGGATAATAAACAACTTGAGAAACAGCAAAAAAAAAAGGAGACACGATATCCGTATTCTTCACATAAGATCAATCCAATGTCAGAACAGGAAGAACCTCTGAACAATGGTACTGCTTCAGTGCCGAAGGAGGAAACCGAATCAAATCAAGACAAAGTCACAGAAGAAGTTCCCGATCAATTAGAAAATGCAACGACTAAAACCGAAACCCTGACAACTGATGATCCACAAGACCCAATAATTGACAACGAGGGCGAACATCAACAAGAAAATCAAATCAATTCCGACTCGGAAACACAACCAGAAGAGCCATTTGTTGAAGAGGTCCAAGAGGAACCGGCAGAGGACCGTAGTTTGGAAGATCCAGATAGCGCCGACATAGAATCGCCAGAAAATAATGGAACCGCAACTATGATTCCCGAGAGTCAAGTGGAAGCAGAATCACAAGAAACGAATGACGAATCAGAAGAAACCACTGCTGAATTAAGTGGAAAAGAACCGACAGCAAAACCAAAACTCGAAATGGAACCAGGCCCAGACTCTACAGGAACATCAACGGCTGCACCTACAGATTTGGTGGGAGAAACCGAGGCTACTGCGCCTGTACCTCCTATTACAACAATTACTCAAGCCGATGAGCTGTCTACTCCTAGCACACCAGTGTCCAACCGTAATCGTCAACACTCAGTTCTATCAATCGGATCAACCAGCACTGTGGATAATGCGCATATTTTCAAGAAAACTTTTGAATCCATCCTTACGTCGAAAGAAGCCAAAAAGGACGAAGCTTTCAAAAATTTAATCAAACAAGCACTCGATTCATTGAACAATCCCGAAGCAAAAAATCCACAGATCATCTTTAAGGCCTTGAAAGCTTGTTGTGAAACTTCGAGCACGGAATTGAAATCCAAAGCTATTGATTTGTTTGCTAAATTGTTCGATTACGCGCAATTTAATGACTCGGCAGAAGAAACCCAACTAACCAATGACTCAGTTAATGTCATTTCTGCTTGTTTTGATGGCGAAGGCACCGATCCTGAATTGGAATTGCAAGTGGTGAGGGCTTTAATGCATAGTATACTTTTGATGCCATGCCACGGTGCGTCTTTGTTGCAAGCTGTGAGACAGATTTATAATGTGTTTATTTTCTCATTGACAGCTCGGAACCAAGCTGTTGCACAAGGTATTTTGACCCAAGTCATTGGCACCATTTTCCAAAGAGTAGAGGAGTTCATGAAATACAAAAGTAAAGCAAGTAGTACGCCGAAGCTAACGACTTCTTGCGAAGACGATGACGTATTGGATGCTAGAGTTGAACCGAATCAATCCACTGGCGAGAAACTTACATTGAAGAGATTGGAAAAATTGAACGACAGTCTTACCGATGCCGACCGTGACCAAAACTTTGCAAGTGAAACGGACGAAGATTTAGCTGTGAAAGACGCATTCTTGGTATTCAGGGCAATGTGTAAACTCTCAATCAAGTCGTTGGATTCAACGACTGTGGATATGAGATCCCACTCAGTAAGATCTAAGTTGTTATCGTTGCATATTGTTCACACCATTTTGAGGGAGCACATTGATATTTTCTTGAGTCACGATGTTCTTCTTTTGTCCACCAACTCAAACGAGCAAGTTCGATTGATCAATGCCGTAAGGCAATACATAAATTTGGCCCTTTCGAAAAATGCTGCTTCGGTGTTGGCACCTGTATTTGAAATTTCCTTGGAGATTTTCTGGCTAATAATTTCAAACTTGAGAGCAGAGTTCAAAAGGGAGATACCCGTTTTCTGGGATGAAATATATTTCCCTGTCGCAGAGATGAAGACGTCAAGCGCTCATCAAAAGAGGTACTTGTTGTCCATAATTGAAAGATTGTGTAATGATTCCAGATGCATAATCGAGTTTTATTTGAATTATGACTGTGATAGCTCAATGCCCAACATTTGTGAAAAGCTTATCGACTATTTAACAAAACTTTCTTTACAAAGAGTCGAAGTTACTCCACAACAGAAATATGCTTTTCGTGAAAATAGAAGAACAGGGATTTCGGTCTTTGATATAAACAAAATTTCCAACCTAACAAGCAAAACCATGTCTTCCAAGCCTCCAGAACCAGAAATTTATAATCTTTTCCCACTTGAATATGCATTGAAGATGACCTCCATTGGATGTGCGGTTGCATTTTTGCGTTCATTGTACTCTTGGGCTCAACGAGGATTGAACAATTCACACTCAAGGCATCAATCTATTGCCGTTGGAGACACCAACAATGGGTCCTACTTATCGCTCAGAAATAGATCTGATTCAACCAACACATCAATTAGTGCATCCAGAAACCATTCGTTTGTCAACGGGGAAACATTGGCAGCCGAGAGTGACAATCCAGAACAATTTGAAAACCAAAAGCAAAGAAAGAAAGCATTGTTAGAAGGTACTCGACAATTCAATCAAAAGGCTAAAAAAGGTTTGAGCTACTTCATTGCTCATGGTTTTCTTGAGTCTGAGGAGCCAGATGCGATTGCTAAATTTCTTTTAGAAACCGATGGGCTAGACAAGGCTACTATTGGTGAATTTCTTGGAGAAGGTGACGAGAAGAATATTGCCATTATGCATGCTTTTGTGGACCAGTTAGATTTCGAAAACTCCGAGTTTGTGGATGCCATGAGAAGGTTCTTGCAGTCGTTTAGATTACCCGGTGAGGCACAAAAAATTGATAGATTTATGTTAAAGTTCGCCGAAAGGTATGTTTTAGGTAACCCTGGTATCTTTTCTAATGCTGATGCTGCATATATATTGTCGTATTCTGTGATTTTGTTGAACACTGACTTACATTCTCCGCAAATCAAAAACAGAATGACGTTTGAGAGTTTTGTGATGAACAATTCTGGCATCGATGATGGCAAAGATTTACCTAGAGACTTTTTGGAAAAGATCTTTAATGAGATTCAAAGTAATGAAATCAAATTGCAATCGGAACAGCATGCAGCATTGTTAGCTGGGGATATATCGGTTGGGCCAACTAGTGGTCAATCTATAGGTTTCTTTGGTGGACGTGATCTTACCCGTGAAGCTTATATTCATGCATCTAGGGAAATGGCCACAAAAACTGAGAAATTGATGAAAAGCTTGGGTAAGAAATTGAGAACAGATAGCCCTGATGGAGTATTTTATGCTGCTACTAGTGTCTTGCATGTGAAATCTATTTTTGATACATTATGGATGTCTGTCTTGGCTGCGCTCACGCCTCCATTCAAGGAATATGATGAAGAAGACGTCAGCAGAACCTGTCTTGAAGGTATCAAATTGTCGATCCGCATTGCTTGTATGTTTGATTTAGACTATGCAAGAACATCCTTCATCAGTGCGTTGGTTCAATTTCAAAACCTCCACAACTACCAAGAAATGAAACAAAAGAATGTTGATTCAATACATATTATGTTGGACTTGGCAGTTTCTGAAGGTGATCATCTCGGCGGAGATGCATGGATACAAATATTGACATCAATTTCTCAGTTAGAAAGACTTCAATTGATTGCCCAAGGTGTGGATCAAGATTCCATTCCAGACGTCACTGTTGCCAAATTGGTTACCAGAAATTCACTAGAGACAACAAGGACAAGTAGCAGTTTCTTTTCTTTTGCATCAACTCAAACTCCTGCACAATCCGCAGCAAGCAAATTCCACAACCAACATTTGTCTTCCGAAGTGGCATCATTGTTGACAAAAACAGAATTGGAAGTTGCCATCGATAAGGTATTTACCAATAGTGCCAATTTGTCAGGGGAAAGCATTGTTGAGTTTGTCAAAGCACTTTCTGAAGTAGCCAAGGAAGAGATAGATTCGTCTGGCCAAAGCTCCAATCCAAGAACGTACTCTTTACAAAAAGTGGTGGATATTTGTTATTACAACATGAACCGTATTCGTTTGGAGTGGACTCATCTTTGGGCAGCAATGGGGGAAACTTTTAATGCCGTTGGTTGCCACACGAATCCAGCTATTCTGTTTTTCGCGTTGGACTCATTACGTCAGTTGTCCATGAGATTTTTTGAAATTGATGAATTGGCTCACTTTAAGTTTCAAAAGGAATTTTTGAAACCCTTTGAATACATCATCATTCATAATGATTCCCTCGAAGTTAAAGACATGGTATTGGAGTGCATAAATAATATGATTCTCGCAAGGGCAAGCCAAATTAAGTCTGGTTGGAAAACTATTTTTGGCGTTTGCACCGCCGCAGCTAAGGAAAACAAAGAGTCACTTGTTATGAAATCGTATAAAATGGCAAATTGGATCAACAAAGAGTATGTTGAAGAAGTCAGACAGCAAGAGTCATTCTCGGACTTGGTCGTCTGCTTTACCGTTTTAGCCAAGAATGAAAAGTTCCAAAGAATTAGTTTGTTGTCATTGGATGTATTATCAAGATTAATTCATGAGATTGCCCAGTATACCGTTCTCAATGGTGCCCACGATTCGAATGGTAAATCGAAATCTACAGACCCAACGAATAATGAATTTTTAGTCAAGTTGTGGTTCCCAGTTTTATTTGGATTCCATGATATTATAATGACTGGTGAAGAATTAGAAGTTAGGTCCAGAGCGTTGACTTATTTGTTCGATGTTTTGATGAAATATGGGGAATATTTCGATCTTGATTTCTGGGATGTCATTTGCAAGAATTTGTTATTCCCAATCTTCCATGTCTTGAGCAACCATTGGGAAATTGGTCTCGACGATCTTAATGATGGATTATCAGTTTGGTTGTCCACCACCTTGATCCAGGCATTAAAGAGTATGATTACATTATTTACACATTACTTTGATGCTTTGAGTAGAATGCTTGATGGTTACTTGGAATTAATAATATCTTGTATTTGTCAAGAAAACGACACAATAGCGAGAATCGGTCGCGAGTGCCTAACTACGTTACTCACTGATAATGCACAGAGTTTCAATAACGAGCACTGGGAGAAAATCAGTAATGCTCTTGCCAATTTGTTTGAATTAACAACCGCTAAAGAATTGTTCACTTCAGATCCACTCCGAAACAAAACGCCAGACGAGAGCTTTGGTGATATCGCTAACGAGAATGGAGAAGAGGTGAACCCTGATGATTCGAAAAATAGCATTATAGATGATGCTGAAGAAAGATTAAAGAAGTCCAAAGAAAAGTCGTCTATTGTCGTGAAAAGTGTACTACAATTGTTGTTGATTCAAACATTGTCTGAGTTGTTTGAAAACGATGACTTTTATGAAAACGTTCCATATGAGTACTTGGTCAAAATGTCTGATTTATTGAACAATAGTTACAGCTTTGCCAAAAAGTTCAACGATGACTATGATTTAAGAGTCAGATTATGGAATGCTGGAGTCATTGAAAGGTTGCCCAATTTATTGAAACAGGAATCGTCGTCTGCTGCTGTATTCATAAATATAATGTTCAGGATGTACTGTGACGATGGCAAGGTTTCACCTGCCAACAAACAAACATTGATGAGCAAAGTTGTTCCATTATGCAACACCATCATAAAAAGGTATGTTGAGTTGGATGAAACAAACCAACAACGAAATATTTCAACTTGGAAACCAGTTATTGTGGAGATTTTCGAAGGATATGTGGAATTAGATGACGAAGACTTCAGAAAGTATTCTCCTAGTCTTTATGGTTTAACGTTGAAGTTGTTTAACAAAAGTATATCCAGCGATATGAGAATGGCTTTGAAAGCGTTCCTTACCAGAGTTGGAGAAGAGTTCGTGGTTGTTGCATCTAATGAAACTAGCTGAAAAGAAATATGTAGTTAATGAAAACTGTGTGTACGAAGTAAAATACTTTTTATTGCTTTCAATTATAATTGAAAACCAGTGACAAATATGTGAACCACAATAGCAACCTTTACCCGGTTTGTCTAAAAGTGGTAGCTTTTCCTGCACATATACAAGTAGTCACTGAAATTCTGGCCAAAAAAATAGTTTTTAGCAAAGCTCAAGAGAAAATTTTTTTTTTTTTCAACGAACAAAAATTTATATAGATTTTTTTTTTCTTTTTGGAAAGAAGTATCCAAACAATGTCATTCCAAAATAAAGTATGTTTAATTGAATCATTGAATACTTAGAGGGAATCAAAGCCAATTGAGAACAGCACAGGACGTAACATCAACCCCGAAATAAAATGAAGAATTGGAAGGGAATTTGCAATTGGGGAGAGTTGGCAACAAGAGGATCTCCTGAGTTTTTTCTCCAAAGTGGTTTTTTTTTTTTTTTTTTTTTGGCAACCACCAATTCAATTGAATGAGTATGACTGAAAGGACACATTCATCATCTATTTGACGGATATAGAGACCAGTCTACTGTTTGTTTTAAATTGCAGTCAATTGAATTGTGAATTTTTGTCCACTCGCCAAAAAATGGAGTTTCCCCCCGTCGTGTGATGTGCGATGGGAAAGTGAGCGAAGTGAGGTCACAAGAGAAGCGAGATATCTGCAACACAAACATTTTTTTCTTATTATTTATTTATTGTTAAAGTTTTAATTGGTGGGGTTGAGCCATTCCTGGATATTGTAATAGCATTATGTGCTTTGTGTTCCCTCCATAGGATTTTTTTTTAAAAAAATTCATTTAAGGGATGAATTCAATTTTACTAACAACTGTTTTTACTTTCTAGAATTTGTACGACTTATTAGGTAATGATGTCGACGAAGACGTCGCTCCATCTGCCCCAACCAGAGAAGTTGTCAAAAAGAACACCTCTTCTAAAAAAGCTGATGCTGCTCCAGCTTCTGCTGACCCAGCCAAAGCCAAGAAGAAGAAGCAAACTACCACCGGTAACGAAGCTGCTTTAAAAAACAAATACAACAACAAAGATGTTGCTGCCCCACAATCCACCGCTTCCAAGACTACCAAGAAACCATTTGACCGTCACTCCAGAACCGGTAAGACCGATTCCAAGAAGAAATTCCAACAAGGTTGGGGTCAAAGTGACAAGAGAGAATTAGAAGGTGAAGTTGAAGGTGCCGAAGATGCTGATGCTGAATTACAAGCTGAAGCTGACGAAAACGCCGAAGCCGTCGATGCCACCCCAAAGAAATCCTTGCAAGAATACCTTTCTGAATTAGAATTGAAAAAACAAGAATTAGACGGTTCTAAGAAACTCAGAGAAGCTAACGAAGGTGCTGAAGACAAATGGTCTGCCGAAGAAAAGATCGAAAGACAAGAAGAAGTTTTCTTTGCTTCCACCCACGTTAAAAAAGCCAAGGGTAAGGCTCAAAAGGAAAAAGTTTTCTTAGACATCACTGCTACCTTTGCTGACGAAGAATCACAAGCTACCAGAGGTGGTTTCAGAGGTGCCAAGAGAGGTGGTGCTAGAGGCGGAGCTAAAAGAGGTGGCGCCAGAGGTGGTGCCAGAGGTGCCTCCACTGCTACCAAGCCAGAAGTCAACGACAAGAACTTCCCATCTTTGTAAAGAGGATTATAACATAAATTTCAAGAATTTATACTGAAATTTGATTGGCATATATGTATTTATTTCGGAATTCATTTACACAATGATGATGAAATATTAGTATATACTATTTGTAACAAGTTGTTTTTTAATTAAAAAGAACAGAATTTACGAGTTATTGAACCATAATCAGTTCCATTTCGGAATAAGTAGTTCTACCTATGACACACTCTCACAGTCTCTCTCACAGTCTCTCTCACAGTCTCTCTCTCTCCCTCTCTCTCTCTCAAAGATTTTTTCATATGCAAAAAAGGCAAGCCTGAGTTTTTTTTTTTGTTGTCTCTCCACATTATTGCATCCATTTTTTTGAACATATTTTCTAGCAATTTACCCTTCTTTTTCTTTTCTCTCTTCATCCTATCCCCACTAACAACTACTTATAACAATCAAAGCTTATCGTCCCGCCATTGCGAAACCAATTGCCCCGCCAAGAGTATAACATAATGGATAATAACAGTGATCACGCGAGCGAAGTATTGCAACCGTCGCCTTCCTTATCTTCATCTACTTCGTCAAACTCGTTCCGAAACTATGCTGTTGACAAGCTAAATCAGGCAGTAGTTAAGGGTAATAGAATAGCCGATTCCAAACCCGGAAGTAAACGGGCACTAGCAATCAACACAGCATCACAATTGTTGGAGATGGGATACGACCGGTACAACGCCACAAGTAGCGATGTTCGACGTGCGAGATATGGATCTGTCGATTTGACTGATGAACAAATCTCTCATATTGAATCCATGCCTGATTCGGCAGATGCTGAAAAGCGACCCAAATCAAATCACTTTGCTGATCGAATGATTGAAAAATTGTTGAAATCTGTTTTGCCTCAGGATATACCAGAAAGGGAGCTTTTTGAAAAACGATTGAATGATCCAGATAGAACGAAACGACCGGGACTATCAATCACTGTCCTTGCGTCAAATGTGAAACAATTGGCTGGCAAAATGACTAATTTTTTTGCTATACAGTATGAAGTAATAAGGATCGTTTCTTGGAAACAACCGTCCAAGACTATCAGTGTGTTGGTGTTGTACACTGCGGCTTGTTTGTGGCCACATTTGGTATTAGCATATCCGTTGATGTTTGTTTTGTTTGGAATTTTGATTCCAGGGTTCGTTTACAGACACCCTACGAGAAACCCAGATTTGATCAAAGTTAAGAGAAGGGGACAATCTTTGTGGAGCTTTTTGGTTGACACTCCAGAAACTAGTATTGTCGAAGATTTGATAAACGAAGATTATCTTCGTGAAGACGCAGAAGTCGCATCGTCTACCTACTCAGTATCAGAGGAAGTATCAGAAATGGGAGTTTCGTCTTCACAAGTTGTCAGTGAATCGGACACGTCCGGTGGGGCTGGGAGGAGTACGGAAGACAACCCGAAGAAGGAAACTGCAAGACATAGAAAGTCTCAAATGGCGTTGTTGATAAACTTGAGGGATTTCCAGAATTTGACAACCGATATCTTAAAGGGGGCCAATGAGGCAGAAAAGTTTTATTATGAAACAGCTGGGTTCAAAGACGAAAGATTGTCAACATTCATTTTCTATGGCGTGTTGGCAGCAACCTTTGGTATACTTTTCGTTGGGCAATTTGTTCCTTGGAAATTGATATTCATCCAAACAGGTTGGGTTGCCGGTATATTGTCTCATCCGAAATGTAAGCAATTTCTTGTCGATACCAGCAAAGCTAGAAAGAATAGGGCACTTTTAGCAAGGATAAGCGCCCAAGAGAAAGAGCGTGAATCTAAACCGGAGATTGTTATCAACGAAGGAGAGAAGGTCGTTGGAATGTTTGACCGAAATGATATTATTGTTGATGATTCCCCAGAAGTGAGACTGGTGGAAGTTTACGAGTTACAGATCAAGAGCATTCTTAAACGTACTTGGTCCTTTTACAGATATGCAAATACAATTTATGACAAGAATAATAAATCAAGAGCGGCAGGCAAAAGACCATCGGGCGTGGATCAACTATCTAAAGTTTATCCACCATCTGATTGGAAGTTTGATTTTGGGCTTGTTAATAAATGGAATTTGGATACCAAGCCCGCTGAATTTATTCGGGAAAGATCGTTAAACCCGGCGTTGTTCATTATTAAAGAGGGAGAGCAAGACGGGTGGATATATGACAACATGGAAGACATTGTTCATCTGGATATCATTTATGAATTTAGAAGAAGAAGGTTGTTCAGAGAGTGTTACAGATACGGTCGACCTCCAAAGCAGCCAAGCGGTTACTAGGATAAAATGAATATATTGTTCTTCCGTCTTTGGCTGTTGATGTAAATTATGTTGAATGTCTATGTATGTAACTTCTATAGGCCATCTTCATCGTCATCAACACCTGGCATTCCAAAGAATAAAAGTTTATAACAAGGTGATTCAGGGTCTGTAAAATGATCGTAGTTGTTGGATGTTCTTGACCCACAGTGGAAACAGAAGCTCGTACGACATTCCGTACATTTCATTTTATTACACCCTTCAGTTTTCTCAATAACAGCTCGACATCCAGGACATTCTCGAACGTCCGTTCCTTCTTTGATCAATTGTTGGAATAACTGATCCATCTTATATTCATCGATTGCCCGAAATATGACGTTTCTACCATATTTCGCATTCATAATTTTCTTTTCATGTGAGTCGGGTGGCAAAAGTGGATAATTCTCCAAATCCTCAATAGGGATGCCCAGGTATTTAGCATCTTCACTAGTTTTGACACATATTTTGAATCTGGCATGGTATGATTTCCGGCAATCATTACAAAAGGCATATTTGCACTTGGGACAAACTACTAATTTTTCGTCCAAGTCCTCTCTGAATATCACTTCTTCACACCCGATCCTAGGACATGAAACCATCCGGTTAGGTAATAACCTCCCAATCAATTCATACTGGCCCTTCTTGAACAAACTGTAATATCTCTTGACAAGTTCTTGATCTTTTAATAGTTTGGATAACATCTTTAATGGAACGGTGGGGCTTAATAATTGGTTCACTATATCTTTGGCTTTTCTGTTATTGTTCATCCATGCTTCCAAATTCATGAACTCTTTCTTCCCATCCAAATACTTCTTGGTACATTCGAAATCCGGACAATGAACCTTATCTATTTCACCTGTGATAATGCATGACTGGAAGTATTCTATCAAACAATTGTTGCAAAATACGTGACCACATGCATCAAACCTGGTACAATGAGAACCTTTCAAATCAGTTTGACAAATCTCACAAGTGTATGTTTCGGAATTGAATTCTTGTATTTTGTACTCGTGATCAAAATCTGCCACATAATAATACTTTTCAATGTCAAAAATGTCTAGTGCTTGTGGTAGTAATTCATCAAGATGATTTTGTGATTGATCCTGTAAATAATCTATTATGTTGAACAACACTTGGTCTTTGTATTCCTTCCAAATATTGTTAAGGCTGTTGGTTATGACATCCAATTTGGGGGTATCTAGCCAAGTACAAGATAACTTGATTTTGGGTGGGGACTCATAAGGATAGCCATCACTTAATTGAAAATAAAGCACAAATGGTGGCAAATTGTTCACAGTTCGGGAGGACATCACTGTGACACTATTTTCATTTCTCAGGTTTAGTCGGACATTAATTCCTTGTTCTATACCGACTGCTACCGAGATCGTCCCTGATAATGATTCAAAATCAATATCTGAGTCTGGGTATATTAGTTTGCAAGATTGTAGTTCTTGTATCTTTATATCGTCTGAAAACTCAATATCTTCCGATACTTCATAGTTTGCGTTATTATTCTTCATGGCTTTTGTCGTGGTATAGAAATGTGCAATAAATGGAGATGAGTGTGAAAAGGGCACTCCAAAATGAGTAGTCAAGAAAATTTCGGTGATGTGTGTGTGTGTGTATGCAGTGCAGAAATATCAAACGATCCACAAGGATGTGAGGCAGAGACAGACACACCGTTAGCCAGAGGGTGGAAAAAAAAAAAAAAAATTGGCTGCAGCGAAAAATTAGTTAACACGTTAAACAAAAAGTGTATACAAATACGACCCATAAACAACATCTACGCTGCATCAAGGTCCCATAACCAGAACAACCACACTCCTTTATATCTAATTAATATCAATGGATTCATTTGCTAGCAAGGTCAGGACGTTTGATGCGTTTCCCAAAGTCGATCCAAACCAGCAAGTAAGGTCACAGAGAGGTGGTTTTTCCACGTTGATGACATATGTTTTTGGTTTACTTGTTCTTTGGATAGAAGTAGGCGGATACATTGGAGGATACGTTGACCGCCAATTCATAGTGGATGACCAAATACATTCGGATTTGACGATCAACGTCGACATGATTGTGGCAATGCCGTGCGAGTTTCTTCATAGCAATGTTGAAGACATAACTCAGGATAGATATTTGGCCGGAGAAACGCTAAATTTTGAAGGTATTCACTTCATTGTACCGGAGACTTTTAGGATCAACAATCCAAACGATTTCCACGAAACTCCGGACTTGGATGAAGTCATGCAAGAAAGTTTACGTGCCGAGTTTAGGACCCAAGGAGCCAGAGCCAACGAAGGAGCACCAGCATGCCATATATTTGGTTCCATTCCAGTGACTCAAGTCCGTGGTGACTTTAGAATCACGGCCAAAGGATTTGGTTATAGAGATAGAGATAGACTGCATGTCCCAATAGAAGCATTGAATTTTTCCCACGTTATTCAGGAATTTTCATTCGGCGAGTTTTATCCATTTTTGAACAATCCCTTAGATGCCACCGGTAAGATAACCGAGGAGAAATTACAATCATATTTATACTATGCAAAAGTTGTCCCTACTTTATACGAGCAATTGGGAATGGAGATTGATACCAACCAATATTCATTAACTGAAAATCAGCATGTGGTCGAGACGGATCCGAAGACTAGAAAACTGACTGGGATCCCAGGTATTTACTTCCGATATGATTTCGAACCTATAAAGTTGGTTATCCGTGAGAAACGAATCCCATTCTTCCAGTTTGTTGCAAAATTGGGCACGATTGGTGGTGGCATTATGATAGCCGCAGGTTATTTATTTAAATTGTACGAAAAGTTGTTGTTGATATTCTATGGCAAGAAGTATGTTGACAAAGGTAAAGAGAAAAAGCAAGGTGGTATATTGGATAATGAGGTGGACCACCTTCCAAAGCGTGATGAATAGTAATTAGTACAGCGAATAGAATCGCGTTATAGGCTAGATGAAAATTGGAAACATTTTACTCCTCATAGAATTTATTGCTCTCGAGTTTTGTGATGCGCTCAAAATTTATCAATTGAGATAAGCACAACGAAAGGGACGCACGAAAAAAAAAGATGCATATCCCGTCTTACTATTTTTCTTCAATTCACCCACTCCTCTCTTCTTTCCACATCAACCGGCTACCAAGCATAAAAACTAACTGACAACCATGGAAGAAAAGAAGAAGGAGAAGATCAGGAGAAGTCGCAAGGGTTGCCATAATTGTAAACGAATGAAAATCAAGTGTGATGAGAAGAAACCGACTTGTTCATATTGTATGAAAACCAAAGCGCATTGCGATTACTCAATTAAGTTAACGTGGGGCGGTCGTCCATACAAAGCGAAGAGGAAACAACAACTACAAGAGGAACAACAACATGTTCAACCAGACCAACAACACTCGAACTTGGTTTCAACAGAAATGCAAGCCGTCAGCATGATCGTTTCCAATAATACTTCAATCGGATCAGGTAAAAATGATGGAGAGTTGGAACGATCGAACCTGGAGTTGCATTTCATCTTGCACGATTTTACTACTGATCTGGTGAACTCACCAACGTCACCCGAGTCAGTCGTAACACGAGAAGAACCACCTGAGTATTATAACAAAAAACGAAGGAATATAAATGATGATGGTAACTGTGCAACAAGAAAAGTGCCCAAACATGATAGCGTTGCCTTGGACGGCTTATTTCAACTGACTTTTTTGACACCACATGGCACCTCAATACTTGAAGCGGAAGATTCAAGAACACAACATAAGGAAGCAATAAACGGTTTCGCTCATTTACACTCCCTGGAAAAACCAACCAAAGCTCCTTTAAACGAAATTATACCAGAGATAAATCATGGTATGAACCATTTGACGAATGCGTTGGCAGATATTGGGTTTGAACAATTCCAGTTACAGAATTCGGATATTTTCAACGAGTTTATTCAAAATTCAGACAAGTATCACAATTTTGCTCCATCAAGCAGCAGTTCAGATAACCTGGAGAAATCATTCTTAAACAATTATTCAGAAGATATTACAAAAATTGAAAAGTATCAACCAAGGCAACTTTCAAACATCTTCAGTGACTCCGTGCCCATGAGGCTGATATCCAACTTTGCACGTGCACACAAAATCCAAGAAATAGACAGTGTAGATAAGAAAGTATCGGTGCAAGAATATTGGGACTCTGTTCCGCCACTGCTAGTTCCATTACCAACGTTGCTATTGAACGTTCCATTTTATAGAAACTTGATGCATTTTTGGATTACCATAGGAGCTAACCATTTAGTGCCCGCGTCATCCCGTATCTATTCCGATAACCCGTTCAAAATATTGCTCACCCAAATGGCAATGGAATATCCGTCGATATTGAACACACTTCTAGCGTTTGCAGCTAAGATGAGGTCCAACTTGGTTGGTAAAAATGACACTCCGGATGAAGTCATAGATCGGTTGTTGTCTAGGTCTTGTACTGAACTACTTCGGTTATTGAAAAATAAAGAAAGTGCCACTTCTGACGAGGCTCTAGCGACAGCAATGCTACTTTCGTGTTTCGAAGTCTTTAATTCGAAAGATTTTAGTCGCCATAGAGCACATAATATTGGCGCTCGGCAAATCATTAAAGCCAGGTCAACGACGATACTTCGCGAACGAGGTCCACAAACTGGAACAGAAGGGGATATCACGTTTTTCTTAATGAGATGGTTCGTTTATACCGATGTTATTGGAGCACTTTCGTCAACAACAAACTCACAAAACTATTTGTTGACATCAGGAGAGTCAAGTACATACGAGCCAGTTGAGTCGGTGACTATGTTGAACGATATTGATAACATGGCAGATGATGAAGCTAGTTACGCCAGGAAAAATATCGACTATCTTATGGGATTCGATATAAAGTTTCTCGCACAATTTGCCAAAATCACCATGCTTATTAGAGAAGTGAATCTATTACTCCTTCAGTCTGGAGACTTGCAAAGCATCCCACTGAACATAGTACATAAGGCATTAGAAGTGAAAGAGAGCCTTTTGGAAACTAGAAGATTGGATGAAGAGGAGGTATTGAAGAACCATGAGAGGTTAATGAATATGAAATTGAAAAGAGGACAGCGGTTTTCGGACACCGGCGCGGAAGAGGAAATCATGAATCACATTCAGGAAAATGATATATTAAGATACACTAACAAGATATTCTGTGATGCCGGTTTACTTCATTTATACCGTCGTGTTTTGTTAATGCCACGAGAATCGAAACTCGTACAAGATTTGGCTCTTGGCATAGGTGAGTTAGCAAGAACACAAATTGAATCAAGGTCACCAGCAGACATATGCTGTATTTTTTGCTTCTTCACAGCAGGGTGTGAAGTGATAGATCCTGATATTCAGCAATTTTTCGAACACAGATTTAACAACTTGATTGAAATGGGAAATGTAAATGCCAAGAAGGGGCTTGAGATAATGAAAAGGTGCTGGTCGACAGGTGAGGACTGGATCACGGCTGCAAAAGAGTTGGACCTTGATTTGATATTATTGTAGTAGTTTTAATTTACGCGTGTAGTCGTGTACAGAACAAAAGCAATTCCTTTTCTCTGAATCATTAATCGTTAGTTTTTTTGAGTGCACTTTTTTTTTTCTTTCTTTCTTTCTTTCTTTCACTTCTGTTTTCTTTTCTTCATCATCAACAACCACGTCCACATAATTGTTCATTGCAACAGATATCGATTAGTCTGAATTGGCTGGTATCGTTTACTTTAATTTGTGTACTTCTTCTTCTTCTTCTTTATTTTTTTAAATTTGTTGTTGTACTTTTGTATACTTCTTGGTGTTTGAAGACGGAAGATGTCAAACCAACTACAACATATAGGGGCGTTTCAGCAACTTCAACGAGTGGAGAAGTTCAATCAACCTCCCGAGTTTGAACTTTTGTTTCAATCAATATCAGCATCTCTGCGTGTTAGGGACAATGCTCTTCAAGAGAAAGTGTTCGTGCAAACCGTTAACTACTTGAGAAAATATCAAGCCAACCCCCATTGGTTCTGCGATCCATACATGCAGCCAATTGCTAGTCATGCAGTGATAATGTTATCATTCCCCAACGCATCCGTCAATGGATTTTTGAAGGAACATATGTCGAAGTCATTAACTGGTTGCAAGAATTGTTTGAAAGGATATGCTGAAGGCAAAGCAAAGATCAGGCACCGTTACATGGTTGAGAATGGAACTCCCGTTTCTGGTGTGAATTCTTTCCTTGGTACGTTGGCCAACTGGGAAACTACATTGTTGAATCCGATTTTAGATACCGTGCTTTTAGAATTTAATTCCATAGAAAGACATGCAGGCGAACTTGTGATTTGTGTTTACTGGTGTATGACCAATCCCGATCTTCTCAGGAATTTTGGAGACATTAGGGAAAAATTTGACAGAATAGCACATGATCTTCAATCCAGAGACAGCTTTCCAACTCCAAATGAGTTGCTCCCCGGTTTGCTATTTGTGCTATTTGAAGGTCAGAGGGAATTACGGACGTGGGGACAAAAGTGGCTAGCAGGTTTGATCAATAGTGGAGTTGTATACAACAAGGAAACATTGGGAGAACTGGTTGTGGTGGAGTTTTCGAATCAACTTTATAAAATCCAGAATCCTAGGTATTTTAACAACAGCTATGCGATCAAGTTCTGGGATACATTTAACCAAATCATTGATCTTTTTGACGATGAAACATTCATTTTGCGATTGAATACTCCTAGAGATATTGATCGCATGACTGAATTTACAAACATCCAATTAGCGTCGTCAATTAAGTTACTTTGTCGTACATTATCATCCCGTCTTGGTTCTTCTATTCCAAGTATATTCTCATTGTTTGACAAATTGTTGACACGATTGGGAACTAAGTTTTGGAAGTCCAATACCGATATCCCGTATGATACTATGTTAAATGAAATATTGACTGATCCCGAGTATTTGAACCAGCTATTGGTTTGCCCCGATGATGAATTGAGGAACTTTTTATCGTGGATTTCACCGTTCCGAAATTCTTTGTTCTCGCTGCATCGTATCAAAACAGTTTCAAAAATCGGTCCTTTGTTATTGCGCAAAAGAGACAATTCTGGTAATGGTAGGATTCAAAGAATAAATCAATTGCAAGAGTTAGGGTGCCAGTTGCTTTACACAGGTTTCTTAGATGCAGGAATTGACGAAGCCTACGATGGCACTGACCCAGAAATTCCATTAAATAGTGCCATTCAGCTTAGAGGGAACATTGAATATGATGCTGACACCATTATGAAGTTGGCGCTTGGTTCAATTGGTGATAGCTATTCCAAAAAAATAGTTTGCAAATCCCTAGAGTACGACATTGCAATCCTCAAGTCTAGCTCAAGAAGTCTTGTAAATGGTGAAATTCCAAAGATCTTTGACTCCTTCCCGTTATTGTGGGAACAACTTTACGAGCTCAAATTGTACACAAATGTTAATTTTGCAAAAGAGGTTATCCTGTGTTTTTCTGAAATGCCAAACACAGTTTGGTTCAAGGATGTCAAAGATGGTTGTATCCTGAGGGAGCAGATCAATGCCAGAAGAGGTCATAATTCCAACATTGCAAAAATCACAAGCTTGCAAAAGCAAGTTTTGGCATCGTTCAGTTTTGGTAGGCAAGAGAACATGTTGGATATAATCACTGATCCTGCTTGTCTTCAAGCGATATGGGCGTGTGTTTTCACCCCATTGATGAGCCAGGCAGCATTAGATTTCATGAACGAAGTTTTCAACGCAAGTGGGAGATTGGAAACTTTCAAAGAATGTCTTTCGAGGAACCTTCAACACTCGTTGGTTGCCATTAACGCAAATTTGGATATTCTAACTTCAATGAAATGCTATGAACCCACACCTAGGGCTGTTCGAGTTATGATGGATATTTTCCAAGCATTAGCGGATCCAGTGGATTCTGCATTAACATCGTCCATTGAAATTTGTGATAATGAACTAATCTTCTTATGGCAAAAGACTTGGTCTTTTTTAGTAATGATATTTAAGACAACACCGAAATGGTCGTCTCAGTTTTACTTAGAAGAAATGATAGAATTTACAAGAGATACATTGGACTTATCTCATATGCTTTTAGATTCGTTCAGGATCATAGGTGATTCGTTCAAAAACCCATCCCAGATGAACAGGCGGCGTGGATTATTCGATTTTTTCATGAATGCATTTCCGCTGTTGATTTCGTGGTTAAAGTTAGGCGATGCAACATTATTGAATCTGTGTGTCAATTTAGTGCTCAAAGGGTTTGATTTGGCACTTACTGAGAAGTTCCCAATCGAAGATCTGTTTATAATAGACATTGTGAAATATGGCAACAAAGAGAAAGGTTATAACACGAAGTTGTCTGACGATCAGAAGTTGGCTTTACTTAACAAAGCCAAGGAAGTGAATGCTGACATAATAGAACGACTCGAGAGAGCTAAAATATCAGTGAGAGAGCCACTTGCAATTACCGATACTGCTGTTTCAGCACCGACCAAAAAGACGGAGGATGATATAATAGAAATTGAAGAAGATGAATTTATTCAAAAGGCACCTACACAAATGAAGCAACAAACTTTAACTCAATTTTTGAAGCTGGCAGAGAAACCTCCGTCCGCCCCACCTCCTAAAATGGTTAAAGGGACTCAGAGTATGGACAACTTACGTCAGAAACTAAAACAAGGAAGGTCGTCGATAACACCTCCGCCTCCGAAATTCAACCCAGCTCCAGCTAGACCTGCCGGCTTCAATCTGAAAAAACCTGGCCAAGATGTTAGCGTTCCTTCAAAACGTCTCAAACACAAAGGTGCTAATGGCAATTTGTCCTCAGATGAGGATGAGTCTGATACCGATTTGTCAGATTTGTTTGTTGATGGTAAAAAGAAAGCTCCCAAGATTACTCAACTTGACATGAATATGAAATCAATCGAACATGATGCTTATGGCAGAAGAAGAAAGCAGATGGCAACAGAGGAACAAGCAAAGGAGAGAATGAGATTAAGATTGAACGTCAATTTAAAACCGTTGTACTCACAGGTTTTAACATGGAACTATAACTCGAATGACGACTATCCAAGCAAAGATAGAAGTGTCTACCGTGAAATACAAGATACATACAAGGACGTCAGAGAGTATACCAAGGTAACTGAGCCATTGTTGATGTTAGAATGTTGGCAGGCTATGCAATCAGCTAAAACAACTGTCCAAGAGCAACCGTTTGACCTTTTGATTGGTAGTAGAGCGCTGGTGGATGGGTTCTTTGATGTCTTTGCTTCCATTGAAAAATCTGTATTACAGGAGAGGAAAATTATGGAGAGCGACTTGATAGTACTTTCACTCAAGATGGAGGGCGTTTCAGAACCATCGGAAATCAGAAATTATATGAAATTGCCAGATACTATAACCTGTTTGGCAAAAATGCGTGAAATCAAATACACAAATGGTGACTATTGTGATTTGGTGTTCAGGGTGAACCCAGCCGGTCCAATGATAGGACTTTTAACACCGAAATCTGTGGTGTCTGCTATGAGGGTTATGCAGATGGTCACTATTGAAAGAGAATTTTCATCATTGAAAGGGTTACCTTACTACGATCTCGTGGACTCAATTATTCTGGCCACACCCAACAAGCCTATTGAAGTCAGTGATGAAGAAGCTGAGAAGATGCGTAAGATCTATAAAGTCAATCGATCACAAGCAAAAGCAATCATGGGTACATATAAAACTGATGGTTTCTCCTTAATTCAAGGGCCACCTGGTACCGGTAAGACGAAGACTATTTTAGGTATCGTTGGATTTTCGTTGTCGCATCAAAAGTCCAGTAACGCAATTGAAGTTCCAGGAACAGAACCAGCATCTAGTGTTCCTCCCAAATCGACTACAGGACATAAAGGTAAGATTTTGATTTGTGCTCCAAGTAACGCAGCCGTTGATGAATTGGTCATAAGATTGCGAGATGGGGTTCTAAATGCAGCAGGTGAACATATGCCGCTCAATGTTGTTAGATTGGGGAAAAGTGATGCTATCAATGCGGCTGTGAGAGATTTGACGTTAGAAGAATTGGTAGAGAAGCAATTGAATGAAAAGAAGGTTGCCGTGGTCATTGATCCAAACATCAGAAAGGAACATACAAAGTGTATTGAGGAGAGAAACGCTTTGAGAAACAGACTTAGTACGGAAGATTTGTCAGACGCAGAGCGCCAGAAGTTAGAAGGTGAGCTTCAAGTGGTCTTGAAGAAGAGAAGCGCTCTTGCCAAAAGATTGGATGAGCAAAGAGAACAAGCTTCTATTGCAGCAAGAACACGGGAAACAAACAGAAGGAGCATCCAGTCTAAAATTTTATCTGATGCTCACGTACTTTGTGCCACATTATCAGGATCGGCACATGATATAGTTGCAAAACTTTCTTTTCAATTTGATCAAGTCATTGTTGATGAAGCATGTCAATGTTTGGAATTGTCCGCCATAATTCCTCTCAGATATGGCTGTAAAAAGTGTATCATGGTTGGGGATCCAAATCAATTACCACCTACTGTTTTGTCGAAGGCAGCCGCTTCCTATAATTATGAGCAAAGTTTGTTTGTGAGAATGCAGAAGAACCATCCAGAATCTGTCTATATGTTGGATGTGCAATACAGAATGAATCCTATGATTTCCCAATTCCCTAGCGCGGAGTTCTATAATTCGAAGTTAAAAGATGGCGACAACATGTATGAATTGAATACAAGACCATGGCATAAAGATGAACCGTTAACACCATACAGGTTCTTTGATATTATCGGTAAACATCAGCAAAATGTTTTGACAAAATCGCTTTTCAACGCTGAAGAAGCCAAAGTTGCGTTAGAGTTGGCAGAAGCGTTGATGAAATATTTGCCTGATGCTGAGTTCAATGGTAAGGTTGGTATTATTTCGCCTTATAAGGAACAAATTCGTACAATTAAGGATGTTTTTGTTAGAAAATTCGGTAGAGGAATTTTAGATGAAATTGATTTCAACACAGTTGATGGTTTCCAAGGTCAAGAGAAAGAAATTATCATCATGTCGTGTGTTAGAGCTAGTGAGACAGGTAATGTTGGTTTCTTGAGCGATGTTCGTCGTATGAATGTTGCGCTCACTCGTGCCAAGACCACGCTTTGGATTTTAGGTAATGAGGCATCGTTACGAAGAAACACTGTTTGGAATAGGTTATTGACTGATGCAGCTGAGAGGGAATGTGTAAGCAAAGCATACCCTGGATTTTTGTCACAGGGAGCGAAGCGAAAGACCGCAGACTTCAATAAACCTGCACCGCTGAAAAAGAAACCAAAGAATAACCCTGTTGCACCAACCGTGGAGCGTAATGTCCAAGGAATTAGAAACAACAATTCGAAAGCGGCTCCTCGTCCTACAAGTGCAGGTTACTTACCAATCAAGAAGGATAAATCAACAAACTCAAACAATGTAGTTCCAGCCAACAACGTTTCTGGTCCAGCACCAGGTAATCAAAATTCTAAACCTAAACCTTATATTCATCAAGCCAAGCCGACAGTTGCTGATAAACCAAAACCATACGCTAATCAACCAAAACCACAAAATGGGGCGGTGCCTGGCCCTACAAGATCAGGCACTCTTGCCAGACCAGCAACTGCAAGTGAAAGAAATAGTCCAACTCCACAAACGAAGATGGCGAACATAAATAACAATGTGGATGGTGGCACAGCTGCTCGTTCAAACTCTGTTTCACCTGCACCAACAGTGCAAAACTCGGTTTCAGAAAACCAAGAAGTAGCAAAGTCTACGGCTAACCCTGTACAGAGACGAGCACCAACTTCATCGGGCGTTGTTAAGCCTCCTCCAAGTATTTTCATTCCAAGAAAGAGAAAGAAATGATCACAAAAGGGCTACAAGAATGTATATTAATATCGTATTATTATATCACAAATTTCATAAATATAGTTAACAAATACATGATTAGAAATTAGCAACAATTCTCATTCGAACTTCGAACTATAGTTGATTTCTGTTTTGTTTACCTGGCTCGTTGGTTTTGACGAAGATGGCATTACCGGAGTTTGTAGTCTCTTGGAATCACCATGGATTGAAGAGATGCTGTCGTTTTGAACTATTTTAATTGCTTTTACAACAGCGTTGTATTCATTCGATATCAACCCCATTAATAAGTCACATTGCAATTGATTGTTTGGTTTATCAGCAGCAATAGATTTAACTGTGTTTAGATTTGAATTCAATTGATCCAACGTGGAATTCAAAACATTCAAAATCAGTTTGTTCTCCCCATTTATGATCGATTCATTGAGAGCACTTTCTAATTTTTCTTCTTGTAGGTTCATTAATTGGGTTATCGCTTGCCAAATAGTTCCATATTCGTGAAATAAAGCGGCATTAATTGATGTTTGTCTGGTTAAATCCAGTAAAGCTTCCGCTTTATATTCCAAGAACTTTGTTATTGGCTCCAAATCCAATTTCTCATTAATAGTATTAGAGGCATCATCGATCTGAGAGGGACCTGCTTTAGGAACTGGAGATCTTATTGTTGTTGACGAGTCGGTAGATGTGTTATTTTGTTCAGGTAACGAATCAAACAATTTCTTCACAAATTGGTTCATTTTGGTTTTAATCAAGGTAGAATTTTGTGAACCCTTGGCATAGCCTTTTTCAAACGGTGTTGGTCCATGGTCATGGTTCATAGATAATAGATCAGGAGGTGGAACATCATCTTCTTTTCCTGTCTCTTCTGGAAAAATAAAAGGTTGCATGCCTATGTTATTGCTGTTCGTTGCAATTGGAATTGGAATAACGGGATTTGACTTACCACTAATTGACTCTATTTCACTTGTTGCCCCTCTCTTTCTGGAGTATGTTTCCGATATGGTGGCATCTACCTTGGAATATTTTACGATCAGATCTATATCTTTTGCAGGAACACCGTGTGATTGTAGGAAACTAAGAATTGATGACTTGCCTTGTTTCTCTAAATTCCGGAAAACGTCCACGTACTTGGCAGTTCTGCTTTCCAAAACACTACTGGTATCTTCAATTTCTTTGTTCACTAAAAGTTTCTTTGTCCGTAATTGTTCCAATTTATTTTCCAACAGAATAATCTCTTTGTCAATTTCGTTCGACTCGTCCAATAGATTAAACAACTTGGCACCATGCTTGCTCGAATCACTCTTGATTGCTTTGACTTTAGCTATAGCTTTATTTCTCAGACGATCCCATTTCTTGAATGAATCGTGTAGATTCTCTGCATAATTGATATCTTTGTTGTACAACTCACTAAGAGAGTAATAACTCTCGGATAGCTGATTGTAATTCTGGATTATTCTATTTCGTAATTGATAGATATTGCTACTCCCATTCTGTAAATAAACATTGTATTTCAGTGAATCTTCAAACAACTGTTGCGATAGCAATTTGACTCTATTTGAAAGATACTCAATAGGTGATTCAGAGTTATTATTGTAATTGTCTTTAAATGCTTCAGTTGGAAATTTGACGGATCTTATCATTATGCTGTCCTGATTGTACATCAACTCGCTATCTCTCAACGAATCGAACGAGCTTTTTGATGAGTTTTTTAAATTCTCAATCGTGCTTTGAAGTAATATGGGAGTTCCGTCTTTATTACTATGCTGGGACGGCACATCATTTCCAAATTGTTTGGCAACCCGTTGCTGTTCGTGTTGATGTTCATTTACATCTCTGTTTGATATGAATTCACCAGGATCTAATTCATCTTCATCTTCGTCCTCCTCCTCATCTTCCGATGTTGATGCAGGGATGGATTGGAGTTTCTTGATGGGTATTATTTCTTCATCTATTATAGGATATTCACTCTGTATGGTTGATGCAAGATTTATAGACTCAAATCCATTATTCAGAGATGACATCTGTGGTATTGCGTTGGTAGTTAGGAAATGTGAGAAGTGTTTCTGTCTTCCCAAGGTCGCACTCTTATCTATATATATATTTTTTTGTGTGTGTGTGTGTGTGTGTGTGTGTGTGTGCGAGCGAGCGAGTGTCTGGGGATGAGTGTGTGACAAGATATCCTGACCAGATTCAAGGAGAGGTCACCACGTCAGAGTTTAATAATGAAAGATGGTTGTTATGTGCGTTGTTATATTTCTGATACAACATACTTTGCATGAATCATTAGTTCTATGCGAATCTGGACAAGAGGACTACAATGGCAGCCACGACATTAATGAGAAAGAATCCTTTTCACTTGCTTTATTCTGCTGATAATTATTTCACCAGTTATGACATCGTTGTGAAACTATATAGTACTTGCAATCATCAGTAATTGCAATTTCGATCAAAGAATACGTCAAGCATTTGATCCAACGCCATCAAGCCAAATCGTAAGAATAAAATTTCGAGGGGCGCGTTTTCTTTGAAATACTTATTGGTGAGAAAAAAAAAAAAAATACGAGTTGCAAAGGAAGAGCCAAGTTCCTCTACCACAACAGATTTTAGTTTGACTTTTATAATTCATTCGTTAATTTATTCAACAATTCATACTTTCGTTTAATTTATTTTTATGGTACTACTATGAAAATTCTTTGTGTGGCAGAGAAACCGTCTATTGCAAAACAAGTGGCCAATATACTTGGAGGAGGACGTGTAACAGTTAGAAACAGCAAGAACAAATTTATAAAAAACTATGATTTCACGTTTAATTTCACGCCTGAAGTGGGGAGCTGCCAGGTGACAATGACTTCAGTTGTTGGACATATTACAGGACTTGATTTCCCATCGCAGTATGCCTGGGGTAAGTGTGCGGCAGGAAGGCTATTCGATGCCGACTTGACGGAGACGATAGACAAGAAAGATGTGTATGAGAATATTTCCAATGAATCGAGGACGATTGATAAGTTGATGATCTGGACAGATTGTGACCGAGAGGGGGAATATATTGGGTTTGAGATATTCAACGCTGCCAAAAAATATAACGAAAATCTTGGATTGAGTAATGTTTGGAGGGCCAAGTTTTCCCATCTCGAAAGAAACCATGTGCTACGAGCTGCAAAGAACCCCATAAAGTTGGATATGAGAGCAGTTGCAGCAGTCTCATGCCGAATGGAAATTGATTTCAGAGTGGGGACCAGTTTTACTCGACTATTGACGGATACTTTGAAAGCCAAGGGGATCATCGAGAAAGGTAACGTAGCGTCGTATGGGACGTGTCAATTCCCCACGCTAGGATTTGTTGTCGACAGATACAAAAGAGTGAAACGGTTTAAACCGGAGCCGTTTTGGTATATCGAAGTGGAAACAAGGAAAGAACGCAAGAAGACTATTTTCAAGTGGGCGAAAGGTCACTTCTTTGATAAACAGTATGTGGCTATTTTGTATGACAAGTGTTGCAAGAGTGGGGAAGAAGGAACTGTCACCAAATTGGACTCCAAAAGGAAACTCAATTTTCGACCATTCCCATTGACTACCGTTGAATTGCAAAAAGATTGTGCTAAATTTTTCAAAATGTCTGCAAAAGCAGCATTAGATGCTGCAGAGAAGTTGTACAACAAGGGATTTCTATCATATCCGAGAACTGAAACGGATAGTTTTCCGAAGGAGACAAATTTCCAAGATTTGCTACAACAACAAAAACAATCACCTGGATGGGGTACGTATACCACACAGTTGTTGAACGATGGGTTCGTAACACCAAGAAGTGGATCTCATGATGACCACGCCCATCCTCCCATTCATCCAATCAAATATGGTACTGGCAGTGCATTGGGTAATGCAAACGAACAGAAGGTTTATGAGTACGTGGTTCGACGATTTATTGCGTGTTGTTCAAAGGACGCTGTTGGTACACAGACGGTTTTAACTATGAAATGGGGAGATGAATTCTTCAAGGCAAGTGGTTTGATCGTCCTTGAGCAAAACTACTTGGAAGTGTATCCATACAAGAAATGGACCAGTTCACAGGAATTACCGCAGTTTGCTGAAGGGGACAAAGTGAAGTTGTCTAGCGGTCTACTAAAGGAAGGCAAAACAAGTGCACCAAATTATATGACTGAACCTGAGTTGATTGCCTTGATGGATATTAATGGAATTGGGACTGATGCAACTATTGCCGAACATATCGACAAGATCTTACAGCGAGGGTACATTGCGAAGTCGAAAAAGGCGCAGACGGAGTATATAGTCCCATCACCATTAGGCATGGGGTTGATTGAAGGGTTTGACAAGATGGAATTCAGCGATGTTTCACTTTCGAAGCCGTTTTTAAGAAAGGCGTTGGAAAAGTCTTTGGAAGAGATATCCAACGGATCGCGCTCCAAGGTAGATGTTTTGAGTGAAACAGTGAGAATATACCGTGAAGCATTTGCAGTTTCGTCGCAGAAGATGCCCACCCTAGTGGAAGAGTGTAGGAGCATTATACTGTCAAATAGCAATTAGTAGACCCGCATAAAAGTTTTTGTAATAATTAATGATTACAATAAACGGAAAATAATAAAATGGGCTAAGAATAACAAGACAAGTTTGACATGGAAATTTTACAGTTGTGTTGGACAGACAACCTTTTTATTTGCGTAGGGTAAAGAACCACCCACCTAAAACAACATTGTAAAGGAAGGTATATCTCAAATCAAAACATCAGACATTGCACGCAAATCGGGCGATTATTTGCATAACGCGGGAATTTTCCCACCTGAGAACCATCAAAGCTATTGGAAGAGGGGGTGTTTTCCATCATCTCCCAAACCAGAGCAAGGGAGAGAAGACAAAAAACGAAACAAACAAACTACAACAATGCCCTGCGATGTACCTTACACAAATGTATACGAGTTGAAAGGGAAGAAAAAAAAAAAAATAATTAGCTCGCATTTTTCTTTCTTTTTTACTCGACCCATTGGTGGTGTTTCCAATGTCGAGTTTTTTTTTTTTGTTGTTGTTGATTGCTTGGTTTGAGTTTTAAATTCGAATTATACGACAATCCCCATTTATTGGCGAAAATCGTTCTAATGTTAGAAGCGGAATTCTTATGTAGCAGTTCGTGACATTTCTAAATTTATGACAAGCTGAGGTTGTCATGGTAGTCTTGTGTTGTGTATTTATCTCTTCCTTCCTTCCAAGACACGCCAGTTTGGTCTTTGCGCATGTGGTACTCTTTGTTTTGCATTTTACTAGCCCTCGTATGATTTACAATCAGTGCAGAGGCGAAGGGATGCATTGCCGCAAGTAGGTACCAAAAACAGCAGTCGTATGGCGCCTGGTTTGTATAACAGCGATATTGTCTCTTTTCTTTTCCCTTTTGTTCTTGTCATTGTAGGTACTTTCTTTTTCAAGCACTTGTATGCTGGTACATAATCTCGGATAAAGTCCCTATTCTTATCGTTTAAACGGATTATAACAAACCTCACATGTCGGTTGGGAATGTAGGAAGCACCACGCAGGTTTATCTCTCGTAATTGGACTCCCGTTCTTTCAACTTGTAGTAGGATTTTCAATCCAAAAATAAAAAAAAAATGAAATTTTCACTTGGTTAAATCCCTCACCCCAAAATAATTATTGAAAGGAACAAAACCCGCAAAAGGAAGGTTCTAGTGCTTACTCCTGTTTGTGTCAATAATATTTCCATTGTCAATGAGGAGTTTGCCACTAATTGGAGTCAACGTACTCTCACGGGGGTAGGAAATGAGGCATGTCGCCCAAAACTGCCATTGTTTTTTTTTTTGTTCTATTTTAATTTTGTCTCACAGTTTCCTTGCACTAGTAGTACAAAAACATAACATTAGGTGTACAGGAGAAACATTTCTACGCAAAGAAGTTTAAGCTTTCTTACGCATCAAGTCGTTGTTTTAGTCAATTTTCTATAGTATTGACGTCAGTACACAAAATTTGACAAGTAAGTGTCATATTTACGTTGAGTTGAGGTAGTTGTCAACCTTGTTGTTGTGTGCTTTAACCTAGATCAATCTATTGCACTCTTTCGTGGAGAAAGAAATAAATGGAATATTATTTTCGCTTCTACCGAGGGATTTTTTTCGGTCCGAACGTTGACAAAAAATAAAATACCCCCTTATGCACAAAAGGGGGGTGAGTGTGTGTTTGTGATTTGACTTTGCATTTTTCCAGAATGATCACAAAGCCCAACACATAGAAACGATATTGTGCCGGTGTATGTACCAAGTACAAAGTGTTAACCAGTTAAAACTTGGACAACAATTCTGTCTCTCAGCATCCGATTTCAATTCTGTTTAACGAATCAGTTTACCTTTTTTTTTTTTTTAATCCGTGAAGGTTATCCAAAATATAATCGCTTATGCATCATCGCTTTATTGTGTGATATTTAAACTTGACTAAAGAGAAGACACACATCCACCCACACACACACACATGGAGACTACGAAGTTTGGTGATCCTCTGGGAATAACAAAAAGCAATTCGGAATTGAAGGCTATGGAAAAAGAAACCTGCCTTCCAGCAGTTTCTATTGTGCCTTTGATCTTATTTTTTTTTTTCTGTGACTTACAACTTAGTAAAATACGGAAAAGAGAATACTTGGACATTCATCATCTTATAATGATGATGGACATTCACAGGTTGTTTATACATTTCCCTTTGTGACTGGTGTTAACAAAAATGGCCGTATGTCGATTGACGAGGCGAAAAAAACAATGGCCCACATTGCTGTCGTTTACTTTTAGCTCTTTGAACAAGAAAATCAGCAAAGATCTACAGCCAATCCCTTCAGCTTTCTCCTCTTCTCCTTTGATATCAAGCAGGTCATTAACTTGAAACAATAACCATTATGTGTAATATGATTTCTTTCTTTTTGATATGCGTCCGCTAAGAAAAATAAAGCGAAGTTAATCTTTTTTTTCTGTTAGAAACCCAAATAAAACTACAAAGACAACAACACAACCCGTCCATGTGGACAAAAGTATTTTATATCGACGGCTTGTTCGTTTTGTACCTCTGTTAGCGAAAATAAATAAAAAAAAAAATTTTCTACGAAATCATATCGCCTACACAACCATTGCCAGAATTTTTCGAAACGCAGTGGGACGTATAAAAGGACCTGAAAATGTTCCCCGGTTCCAATTTTGGCAACTTACTGAAACAAAAATATTATAAAAACCGAAAAAAAAAAAACGACAAAAAAAACCTACAGATCGAATCAACGTTACATATTCCATTCTTCCTATTCTAAATTTAAGGGTAGTTATATTATACATGCATTTACTGAACCTAAATTGCCTATCTTCCTGTACAAATAGTTAAAAAAGAAAAGAAAAGAAAAAAAAAAGGGAAAATGAATGAAGATCACGACCCTAATCAATCCTCCCTTATGAACACGTCAATACCGTCCAACAAGAGGAGTAACTTTCAGTTCACATATGACTCGGAAACCAATCTACTTTTGTTGATTCATAAGTATAAGGAGGACATATTTACCAGGGGCAATATCATCAAAACCTGGGAAAAGGTGTTGCAGGAATTCAATGAACAGCATAATGCGAATATAGTACAAAGTAGAACCATAAATCACAGATTCCAGATATTGAAAAAGAATTTAGAGAACAGACTTAAACATGAGAAACAACCATTGGTTCAGCTCACCCTCAACGAGAATGAGAAACTATTAATTGATATCATAGACTACATGTACAAGAATAACTACACAGATGTGAACCCTTACTCCCTAAGCAGTGGTGTAATAACATCCAGTGAACATGCGGACCATGTGGGGTCCTCCGGGATCTCAAATCAACAACCCGAACATCGCCTATCGTCCGGAGACATCACTCAGATAAGTCCGAATACCTTCACGACTAAATTGAATCAAGAAAGAGCTCAGTATTTGATGTCCCAGGATTTTGATCATACAGTAAATCAATTCCAAAATGCCATAGGAATATCGCATTCCCTACAACAACAACAACAACAACAACAGCCACACTCTCAGGTATCAGTGCTGCAACAGCATTCGACAGCGTCGTCCTCTTCCGATCATCTACAACACCATCATCATCATCAGCAAGTACAACAGCCACTGGCTCAACAACAGATCAGTTTACTGAAGGTAGTAGTTCCGGGGTTCCCACCTCCACTTGCTCAATCAGAATTGCTTGATGAATCCAATCGCGTTCCTCAGCAAGCTGAGGTTCTTTTGCAACCACCATCCAGCAATCAATCATCTCCACAGGTTATATATAAGTCAGACGTCAATATCTCAAATGCCGCGATGCTGCAAGAACAAATTGGTCTGCAATCAGACCCCGCTCGTTCCAGCAGACATCTGATGACACCACAACTACCACATCTGCAGCCAGACCCACAGAGACAACGACCACCACCTCAGCTGCAACAACAACAGCAACAGCAACACCTGCAACAACAACAGCTGCAACAACGACGATCCCCTCAACATTCCATTTCCCAATTATCTCCCACCATTAATTTTGAACCCACTCAACATCAGCAGCATCAACAGCCACAAGAACAACAACAGAGGTCGATAAATTATACGTACGCTCTGCAACCAAATCAACAACAACTTTCTCATTCCCATTCGGCAGATCTGCAAGAACCATCTGTTACTTTCTTACTCCAGCAATTATTGGTTTCTCAGAATCAAGTCAATTTGTCCATAAATGCCCTCAGAGATGACTTGAGGAATTTTAAAGTTCAAACGGATCAAAAAATTAATGATTTAATACAGGTTCAACAATTGCAACAGAATAACGGAGTATATCAGAAGTTGGATACATTAATAGAAATGCTTCGTGTTAAAAACTTCAAGAGTAATAGTAGCAGTTCTGGTGATGATGACATGACTCAAGAAGACCATACGGGGAACAGCAATGAACAAACAACCAGTAGTGAGTGAATGAAAAGTATAATTTTCTCACTCGGAACACTTGCTATTCATAAGAAATACTGTTTCGCCGTCTAATCAACAAGTGGAAGACAGCATCACACACATACACACTCGGTATAGATTTAATATTCTCCTTGTATTATTTCTCTCAAATTTTTCCATCAACCTTTCAGTATTCTTCTCGTTTATGTGAATTAATACATAATTTTTTTTTTTTAGAGTTAGACGTTTTGGATAGACAATTGGTTGCAAGAATACACTAATTGTTTTTTTTTTCTTTCCTGGTTTTGCAACCCACACAAAAATAGACGACGAATAAACATCAACAGCCATCATGATCGTCGTCACACCCATCATTCGTATACTGCATGCTGGGTTAGAAGTGATGAGCGATCAAAGACACATCTGTGACCTTCCTGGTTCATCATCAGGTTGGTGAACACTTGCATTTGCAAGCCGATTTTAAATTTGTGTGAGAATATACCCGATCTATCGTCAACGACACGTGAGACTTGTTGTGTGCAGGTGGAAAGTCTGTGTTAGCACTTCATTTGTAACCGACGTAGTCTTTTTTTTTTTTTTCTTGTTTTTTTCACTGGTAAACATATGTCACAAAAATGACGTGTCTTGCCCTATATTGTAGACATGTTTCGTAACAAGAACTGGGTGCAACCGATGGAGGAATTTATTCTTAATACGCTGCTGGTTATATCCTAATGCTATTCGTCATTACAAAAGGGGTACTGTGTGCGTCAAAACGTATGGATCGTGAATACTTGAATGTGTGATTTTAGATGTTTATTGTAATGAATCGGCAGTAAAATTTTAACTTATAGATATATCCAAGTTAATTGTGTACTTAAAAAGCTTCTCAGATCTACAATTAAGTGGCAGATGCAAATAATAGGAATTAGAAAGACTTGGTTTTTTTTACAATATTCCACCATGGATTGGACAAATATTTATTCTAGATCTGTAACAGATGGTAGTAACTCTGATTATCTTATTCATTTTATTTATATGCGTGCCTTGCAGTCGCCAATCATTTGTAACCTTACGATAGAGGGTATAATACATTTGCTGTAGTTGAATAGTAGCAATCACATGTCATTATTGTCAACAACCTACTAATTGTATATTTGTGTATTTGCCAATATAGATAGTATATGCATTTCGTCGATGTAAACGTCCTTAAAGTTGAAATTCAAAAAGCATCGTAAAATGGCAATCAAAACCACTTTCGATATAAGCACCTTGACTATATTAGATACTACCAAAGCAAATACAATCTCGGTGTATTTACAATCTGTAATGATTTTCACTGCTTCGGCAACATTAATGAATGCAATTATATTTATGAATTTTTTGGTTACAGCAAAGTCATCATATGGCCAGATGAACATTAATATAGGAAACAATTTGATGGATCCAGATACCAAAGTAGTTATCAACAACACCACGGTTTTATAAGTGAATATATGTTCTTTTTTAATATTCTTATTAACAATTACACCCACACCATTCTGATCGCCCCACTTGAACCAAGCTCGAAGCAACAATTGGAGACAAATATTGAATACCATATTCTCCACTCCTAGTTTGACAATAAAAAATACATATTGGAAAAATATTCCCTTGGTGAGAATTAGATTTATCAATTGTGAATGAGTGTTTGAAATTTCTTCATTTGCCCACGTCAAATAAACTTCCAAAGATAAAATCAACAAAAACAACCTAAATACTTTGGAGATATTATGAGATGAAACACCACTACGTTCAGGTCTATGCAATTCCTGCTCGGTTATGTTGTAAGATAAATGACGATAGGCTTGTTTTTTCAATAGTAGGAGATCGAGGAATAATATGACAGAATCATATTCGATGTATTTATCAGCAATCTTGTTACATTGAGAGCACACAGTTAACTTGATGTATTCACTCTTATATCGGGAATATAAACAGTCAATTTCAGGGTATCCACATTCAATGCATATCATGTATGGTTAGGTTGTATGTTGTTCGTTGTCCGTTGTCAAAAAGAAAGAGATCTAATGACTCTGTGGTAATATCTTTTTTTTCTTTTTTGCGAATAGTTGTTTATTTGCTGCTTGCGGCTGATAATATTACATGCATTAAAATTCATAATCTATATATATATCGCTAATAACATAAACTGGCAGGTGGTGGGATTTCGGGCACTTTCCCTAGCTCAAATGTTTGTGCTTGGAATGCACTTAGTATTTCAGGTGGGAAGGAGGCAAGTTCTTCAGAATTGGCTGCATTATTCAGGCCAATGGCATTTTGGGACTGTTGGCCCAGTTGTCCGGATGTAAACGAGAATGCAGGAGTATCCTGTGAAGTTTGGCCAAATGGTGATGCTTTGGTACCATTGGTTGAACTATTTCCAAAAGCTGATGAGGCAGCAGCGCTGGTGTTTGATGTAGCCGCAGAATTTCCAAATGGGGATGCAATATTGGTCGAACCAAAGGGTGAACCATCAGAAGCAACTTGACCGAATGGTGAAGATGTTGCTCCACTTGTTCCAAACGCAGATGTAGTCTGAGTGTTACCAAATGGAGAACCTTGTTGTGGCTGTTGACTGCCAAACGCTGATGTGGTAGATTTTGCCACTTGACCAAATGGTGGTTCGGACGTTTTTGCTTGGTTGCTTCCAAATGGGGATGTAGTAGTTTGTGCAAACGGATTGGCGTTAGTGGACGAAGAACCAAATGCTGATGTGCCTGATGTCGTGGCTTGACCAAATGGATTTGCATTACTGTTTGTATTCGAGCCAAACGCTGATGGTTGAGATGACGTATTTCCAAACGCTGATGCTTGATTGTGGGCGGACCCGAATCCAGAAGATCCAAACCCGGACGAAGTGTTTTTATTTGCTAAAGAGCCAAACGGCAGCGAATTGCTCGTATTATTGGCTGCCAGCAGGAAGGAAGATGACCCAAATCCCGACAGACCAAAACCACTGGTACCTGTCTTATTACTAGCCCCAAACCCGCTGGAACCAAACGCACTTCCTGTTGTTGATGACGATGATGACGACGATGCAGGTTGACTACCAAATCCTGTATTTCCAAACCCAGATGATCCAAATGCACTTGATGTATTACTTGCATTTCCAAATCCACTAGACCCAAATGCACTTGACGTGTTGCTTGTATTCCCAAACCCTGAACTTCCAAATCCAGACAGCTGTGGCGTAGTATTGTTATTGGATTTAATTCCTGATGATCCAAACCCACCGGTACCAAATCCTGAATTGGATGAGTTTGTAGCAAATGGGTTTGATTGGTTGGCAAAAGCACCTGCTGATGATTTATTTCCAAACCCACTCGATCCAAATGAACTTGTATTCGATCCAAACATGACTTAACGAATTGAGTTGATGAATGATTGTGATGGAAGAAGATTTTGATGATTGGCATTTTTTTTTTTTACTGTGGTATCTTTGTACGCGACAAATTAAAAAATAACAAGAAGTTAACCCGAACAACCAAAGCTACCAACAAGCAGAATCCCACAGCAATAATGAACCACTCCTATGGGTATACGAAAAAATTCATTGAGGATCAGGTGGATATACTCAACAAACCATTGGTAATCACATCCGAAATAAGAGATATTCTATTATCTTTGCCAGAGGGAAACAGTCTAACCGAAGATCAATTACAACTTGTGCTTGATAGAATAAACAACGAAGTGAAACAACGTAATGAAAGATTATTTCCTAGTCAAATCAACAACCAAATAATTCTGCAAATTATGAAACTAGAAACTCAGAAATTGAAAATCGTAAATCAGCAATTATACAAAGTAAATTCATTTGTGGAGCCAATTATACTACCTGATTTTGAAAATTTATCCCATCAAGATCAAAATACAAAATTGGTTGAGTTGAATGATTTGATTCAAGAATTACCTGAACTGAAATATTTGTTTGTCAACAGCGATGATGCTAAATCTACGAATGTGGATGAGGAGTATGACATAGTGGAAGAAGAAGATGGGAGTAAGGAGGTTGACCTTGATCACGATAATATCATACAAGACGATCAAGACAAAATTGTATCTAATAAACAAGTCCAGAAAGAGTTCATTGAAGAGATCATTGACGAAGTAAATGAATTAATCGAAGTCCCGGAACAAGAATTGATAGATAAATATAACAGCCTCCGATCGGATCTAATTGCAATAAGCAAAAGACTAAGATACAAGAATGATAAATTGAGCTACCTTAAGAGTTTAAAACAAGACATTGATCAGTTATTCGTTCTGAATCAACCACAGGAGAAAGAAGTATCCAACGAAGTATATGATAGTGATGAAGAAGTGAATGAAGCAACAGATATTCGGGGATTGCAAAACAACATTCTGTTAAATGAAGCTGCCGCGCTGTCTAACAACACTATGGCTAGTGAGCTTAACCGCTTCAAGACGCTTGTGGAGCAAATCTCATACAAAGTTAACACTAGAGATATAACAGGAACTGAATTACGAGAAAAACTACAAGATTTGAATAACCAGTAGTGTTACTTTTTTTTTTAGAAGATTAGTTTATAATACATTATTGAATAAACATGCAAAATAATAATAATAATAAAACCCACACAGATATACTTTCTCTAAACCAATAAAGGTGACAAATCTATAATCTAGCTTTTTGTTTTATTAATCTAATCGAACAAACCGAAACCCATATCGTCATCAGATTCTTCTTTAGCTTCTTCTTCTTTTTCTTCTTCAGCTTCAGCAGCACCACCAGCAGCAGCGGCAGCAGAACCAGAAGAGGCGGCAGCAGCACCACCAGATGGGACGGAAGCGAATTTGGTGTTACCTTCGGCAATCAATTCTTGCAAATCTTTACCTTCCAATTCTTTCAACAACAAGTCTAATTTGGATTGTTCGATTTCAACACCGGCTGATTCCAATAATTCAGAAATGTCGGAAGCGGATGGGGCAGCGTTACCACCTTGGACTAATAATAAGTAAGCAGCTAAGTATTTCATTGTTTCAATATGTATCTAATAATAGAATAATCACTTTTAAGCAGACTATCGGCAGACTATCCTTTGATAATATAAGGTAGAAATCAGGAAAAATTCCAAGACCAGTATGAGATGCAAATAATGGCTAGACTTTTTTTTATTTTCTAGTGCCAATAGTGAGACGAAGTGAAAAAAAAAAAAATTTGTGAGATCTAAGGTCTTCCTGTATGTAAGTAAATTGTTAGGGTTACAACCCTGATACATTTTTTGTTCTTTGTTAATGTGCAGTATTTTGTATGTATTTTTTTTTACTGTTGGGCACGAAGAGAATTTTTTTTTTCCTCTGTTGCTTATACAGTGTGCGAACAAAGAGACAGAGAGAGAATGTGTGTGTGTGCGAGGGAGAAGCGTCACAGTAATAGTGAGAAAAACACTTTTTCAAAATTCTGCTTTTTCTAGATTCATACTCTAATCATTAACAAACAGCAACAATCATGAGTGACGCTTGTATGTTAACATATGATATTAGAATTAAAGTACTAGCAAATGGGAATCAATAGAGGGATATTATAAGATATACAAGATATACAAGGCCAAAGGACAGCAGAAATGAAGATGGAATATATGAATACGATTAATGAAAAAAATTTACAACTGGAAATACAACCAACGAACGAGTTCAGAAAGAGCACCAACAACTGTTTAATCAAGATCAGTAAGAAATAATCATAAGATACTATCATAAAAACATGGATCAAAAAATCCCTACTAGACATTTACAGTACAATATAATACTGAGCGGGAATCAAAGAATTGAAATACTAACATGCTTTTTTAGCTGCTGCCAAAAAGAGAACCTTCAAACAATTCTCCTTCAAAGGTGTTGATTTAAAAGACTTGGTTGAAATGCCAACCGAAGAATTCACCAAATTGTGTGGTGCCAGAGTCAGAAGAAGATTCTCCAGAGGTTTAGATGCCAAACCAATGGGTTTAATTAAAAAATTGAGAATTGCCAGAGCTAACACTGAACCAAATGAAAGACCAGCTACTGTCAAAACTCACTTGAGAAACATGATTATTGTTCCAGAAATGATTGGTTCCGTTGTTGGTGTTTACAATGGTAAAGTTTTCAACACTGTTGAAATCAAACCAGAAATGGTTGGTCACTACTTGGGTGAATTCTCCATTACTTATACTCCAGTTAGACACGGTAGAGCTGGTAACGCTTCTTCCAAATTCATGCCATTAAGATAAATGTATTGATAGTTTTTTTTTGACAAACCCTTCCCTACAACCAATGCCATCACACATCCTTTTTTACCATATTTAGGTTTTAAAAAAATCACTTTAATAAATAAGAAAGATTAAAAATAAACACTTTGTAATTTATAGTTTCATAGTTGGGTCAGTTATAAAACAAAAACAAATGTAAATCTACGATTTTCCCAAGAGTTATTTATTAGAGATATGTTTCGGCCGAACTGGACTCACGTATAGTAGTACCAAATGCGGTATCTCTTCAAATTAAGCGCCAGAAATGCAAATGCTACTCAAAAAAAAAAAAAAAGCAATTGATCCGCCTTTCAGATGGGGAAAATTTTTCATCTTCACCACTTTTATTCAGAACCATTAACATAGAATTATTGTCACTATGGACCAAGATTCTATCAAGAGTGATGTTCTACAACCAGTGAAACACCATGCAAAGACCCATCCATGGAAAGAAATCACATATGGAGCAATTTCAGGTATGGTTGGAAAATTAGTAGAATTCCCCATGGATACCATCAAAGTTCGATTACAATCCACCAGTCATGCCAACCAAGTTCCAATATCTACATTTCAAATGATCAAATCGACATATCATAATGAAGGATTTTTCAATGGGTTTTATAAAGGTTTGAAAGCACCTGTTGTGGGTGCATGTTTGGAAAATGCTATCCTTTTCAGTTCCTACAATGCTGCATCTACTTTATTTGTCAATATGCTAAATGATAAAGCTTCCAATAATATACTAGGGCAAGAAATAATTTATACCAATGAGTCATTACCATTTTGGACCAAACTTGTATCGGGTGGGTTTGCAGGATTTATGGCCTCATTTGTGTTAACGCCAGTGGAATTAATCAAGTGTCAATTACAAGTGTCCAATTTAACCAACAGTAAAATAAATCACTCCTATAGCAGTATTATTAAGACCACGTTGAGAAATTCTGGGGTGGTGGGGTTATGGAAAGGATTGAATTCTACTATTCTACGAGAAGTTGTTGGCACAGCGATATGGTTCGGTACATATGAGTACATTAATGAATATTTCAAAACTACACATCATGAAAATAAAGTCATGGCTAACGAGAATGTTCAATTGTTGATCAGTGGTGCCATGGCAGGAGTGATGTTTAATTTCTCAATGTTTCCAGTAGATACAATCAAATCAAATATTCAAACCAATGACTTACTACAGCATGATCATAGTGGTACAAATGTTCACAAAGGGTTTTGGGAAACAGGTAAATCAATCATGTCTAAACCTGGAGGGATAACCAATTTGTATAATGGGTTGGGTATAACTATGATTAGATGTATCCCAGCAAATGCATTGATTTTCTACACCTATGAATTTCTAAAACGAAATTTCTAAATCACAATATGTAAAACGATAGAAAATAAATAGACATCTATAGACTTTATTAATTATTATTATATATTATTCTAATTTTGGCGGTTATAGTTTAACCCGCTGTAAGATTGTTTCTAATTTATTGGGGAAATAACTCCAGAGCTTTTTTCAAATCATCAACATTTAACAAATCCGAACCTAATTGATAGAAATCTTGTAAATGAGAATTCAATAAGTTCCATGGCCATACAATATCACCCCAAATTCTAGTCTTTAAACCATATTCATGTGCCTTATCGAAAATTTCCTTCAACTTGTTCTTTTGTTCATCATTGAATGGATTATTGGTCGTGGAACGATACAAATCATCACCTAATAAACTTTCCAATGATCCACTAGCAACACGAGATAATTTGGACCATTTTTCAAGTTCTGCGGCATCGGTATTGTTGTTGTTGAATATCAGTAATGGACCATCTAGAAAGAAATACCTAATCTCTTCACCACTCACTTTTTCCATCGGTAAATTACCAGTGATGGTTAAAATCAATGGACCTGGATGATATTTATCTTCAGTTGTGTTATAATATGCAAGGTACCCTTTATCTATAAATGGCTGTAATAAAGGCTTCAAGGCATCATAAGTTTCGTTTGGACTAGTCTTAAAATCAAACCATAAATAAAGTGGTTGTTCGGCATTATTATAAAACACACTATTCTTAACATCAGCATCACCAAACAATGGGTTTCCTTCACTACCATCAACGAATGTATATGTGGGATTAGCAAATTGCAAGAATTGGAAAAGTGGATTCAAATATAAATTGAACAACGTATTAATAGGACGCAAGAATTCTTGATTATGACCAACATAAACATCACCTTGTTGGAAAGTTAAAGTTTCATTCACACCACTGCTCGAGGTGCTAGTTCTAGCCAAAGTATAAGTTTTATTGAATACCCAAATATCGCTTTCAACACTAACAGCACCCACGCTTAAGGCATCGAATAATGGATGTTGTCTCCAATAATCATTATGTGAATGCAATGGCTTAACATATACATCCCTGTTCAATTCTTCAATGGTGTGATTGAACGGAACGATGGGGATAGTGGTGGAATTGCCGTCAAATTGAAATAAAGTAGGGTCGTAATTGTAATTTGCAACAGGAAAACTACGTTCAACCAAAGGTTTAAAAACACTGATCATGATCGATAAAATGGTTTTGGATGCTTCGGTTCGATTGGTAGTTTTTGATTCTGGATTGTAAGGAATAAAGGAGCAACCTTACGGTATTTATATGGTACGGTTGTCAGTATTGTTTTTCATAAATTAAAGGGGAAACGTGGGTTACGTCAGGGTTAGGGATTGACAGACATTGGTGGGACACACACACACACACTAATTCCGCGTTGGTGAATTTTGCTATTGTTCTTTTTTTCTTTTCTTGGGTTGCTAGAATCACCAAGTGGTTACAGGGTCACGTGAGTGGCTGCAAAGTTTTATTACTTATTATTATTTTAAATTTATTGTGTTTTCCCAACGTTCCATTCTTACATAATAATACATATATAAAAAAAAAATTCTATACGATAATACACATTTTACAGTTTCTAAGTTTGCTTTTTTATTGTCAAGGGTTTTTCGTTAAAATATCATCAAGATGTTGATTCAATTTGTTCAACCGTTGCGTTGTAGCTGTCATAACTTCTTCATTACTGTAGCTCAACTTGAACTTGACAAATTCACACAATGTGGATAAGTGACATAATATTGAAGATTGATTGAACATTTCAAGTACTTGGTGATCTTCTTCAGTTTCAATTTTAATATCTGGAATATGTTTCTTTTGGCTGATTTCGTTAAACTCCACTATTAATTCATTGAATGCCGATTTGTGTAACTTGAGATATTTCGTCAATACCGCCAAGCTATAAACCACAGATAAAATTCCCGAAGTGAAGGACAAAACATATATTGGGACCTTGGTCCAAGATTGCTTCACCGTCGCTCTAAGTTCTGGTGCATCCCACCAATCAGATGTATTGTTAATAATATCTCTGAATCTCTTTGCTGTCTCAAGTCCACCGTTGGTATTGTCATCTAATGCGGTGGGTCCAACAACGATCGAAAACTCGTCATGTTCAGACAGTGGAACCAATTTTAATAAATTAACATATTCATGAACTGATTTGATTATTTGGATAAGACATTGCCATTGTTCCGTGGATAACTCTTGCAAGACATTGGTGAACCCTTCTGTGGATGCAACTTCATTACTTATTAATGGGTTTTGTAATTGATCACTGGCTGCAGAAATGGTACTGGTGGTATTGCCACTTTTGGAGTCTATGGAGGTCTCATTAGGTTCTAAATGTACTTTGAAATCGTATTTACACATTTTGAAGATCATGATTTCTTGGATGAAATAATTGAACTCAAGCAAATCACTCATACACAAAATAATATTGGAAAACCAGTATGACATGTTTATCACAATCAACTTCTTATCTTCATACACTTTACTGGAAAGTCCTTTGATTTTCTTTCTAAACTCACTAACTGAATCTTCCGTGGTATTAATCATATCTTTCAAGCTTAAATCTTCATTGGATAATTTAGATAATGAGTTTTCAAACACTTTGGCTGCCAAAATTAAACTCGTACTATCTGAAGGGGTGTAATTTTTTTCATACAATTGATTCCAATTGCTTCGGTTGTTAATTAATTTCAATGACATATAATCCTCATCTCCCATGGGCAACAAAATATTATTTGAATAAAGATCTCGTTCATAATCAAACTTGAATCCGTCTAAAATTGAAGATAATTTATAGTACGGTCTTCCTTGATGAAATCGTAACAAGATGATATTATTGATATAAAAGCTCCATATGATTTTTAAAATCATTTCTCTTTCATAATTCTGTCTCTTAGTTCCAAACGTAGGAGTAGTTCTTGATTCTTGAAACTCAAATCTCTTCTGTTTATATATCTCAACATATTGGTTATTGTTAACGCTTTCCCAAAGTTTAATGTTGATTTCGTTAATCTTCTTAATATTGAATCTGATTGAAGTGCATTTACTCATGAGTTTGTAACAACATAATATCCCCATATCATTTAAATTATCCCAAAATTTGTGCATTTTATTCAACCAGTATAATTCGTCCTCCACTAATCCAATCGTTAGGTCTAATTTCGATGCAGTTAGACAAATAGTAGCAATTAATGCGTGGATGATTGAACTGTCAGTGATCAAAGATAAATTCCTGACAAAGATTGATTTTCCTGGGAATAACTGATGGCTAGGGTGGTTGTAGATATAATAATAATTGAATATCTTGTTAAGCTTTTCCCATGGTGGCAAGTCATATTTCGCTAATTCATGATCAGTGAACGGGGAATCTTTAGTTACAGCTGCAGTCAAAGCTGGGGTATGATTATTGGTAACTTTAATGGATTGTGGACCAGTATATGGTTATGGTTATTTGTCAGTTTAGTGCCACCGTTGGAAACTTTCACAGATGAACCAGCCATACTCACATCGTTGTCATCTGATAACGAAGACGATGAAGTCAGGGAAGATCTGGACATGTTGCTAGGAGGCAGTGGCAGCGGAGGTCGTCTTCGACTGAATGACTCATTGTCGTCCAGATGATGTTTGAAATTCTTACGTTTACTGCCAGAATGGCGACGGTGGTGACGATGATGGTGACCATGAGGATGATGGAATGGTGGCACTCCCGGTGGTAGTGGTGGTCCACCTAGCATTCCGGGCGGAGGTGGAGGAGGGAACCCAAATCCTGGTGGGTGATGCATATGATGTGGTGGTGGTGGTGGAGGATAGCCATAATAATGATGCATTAGATGAGGTGGAAGTGGAGGTGGCGGTGGTGGTATGGGATGGTGATGGTGATGATGCTGTTGCTGTTGCTGTTGCTCTTGACCATCATGATGCAAAGGAGGAGGTGGTGGATGATGATGGTGCTGACCATCGTGACGCAAAGGAGGGGGAGGTGCTCGGGGAAGGTCTTCCATACTTTGATTCAGAGTTCCAGGTCCTGATGTTAGCGGAGGTGGAGGTGCAAGCGATCCTTGAGGAGTGCCTGGGCCTGTGCCTGTAGCTGGGGGTAGATTGTTTAAATAATGCAAATGGGTTGATGATCGAGATGAACCAAGTGGAGGTGGAGGAGGGCCAGGATAGTTGATCGAGTTTGATCTTTCCGAAAGCGAACGATTAGGTGGTTGAGAGGATAATGACGGGGGTAGTGTTGGACCCAGTAGACCTCCTGTGAATGACGATACTGGCCTTGGGAATTGATTTAGCTTGTAAGGGTCTAGTCTTTGAAAATCGACAGTTGTTTGGCTAAATACAGGGGAGGGTAATCTTTTGGGTACATGACCATCCGATATATAAGAACTGACTCGTTCAGTTGATGAAGAAACGTCGTCGTCATTATCGTCATGGCCATTTTCATTGTGATGGTGGTGATCTTGGTTTAAATGTAACGACTTTGATTTTTTCAGTTCGGGATCTGAAAGTTCGGCATTTCGTTTCTTCCTCTTTCCACCTCTATTGCTTTGGACAAACACACATTCGATATCCAAAAATCGACAATTGGAACAAGTTCTGGTCTTCTCTGGGATGATTTTATTGGTGCCATCTGCACCGGTGATTGTTGTCATGGGTTCCCCGTCACACTTTATTTTTTTTTCTCGACATGATAGGCAAGCACGTCGAGCGACCCGTCGGGGTAGTTGACTTGAAGAAGTTGACATCTAGAACGTGATGAGTGGGGAAATAATGGTGACAATAGTAGAAATCCACCAAACGGAATAAATATAAAGAAATAGTCAAAAAAATAAAAAGACAAAACAGGAAAGAAAAGAAAACACAGATCGGTATTTAAAGAATTTTTTTTTTTTTGGCTTATTTTTGGGTTTCCAGTGTGTGTTTCGTAGTATATGCTCTTTTTTTTTTGCTGTAAAATAAGAGCGTGAGTGAAATAGCGATATTTTTGTTTAGAGTGGAATTTAGAGCCCAAGTGGCTTAACTTATTTATCTCCTTCATACCAACTGCTGTGGGAATGGCTTGTCACTTTCTCCTCTTTAAACTCCCGCTGGTGCACCTGCTCCTATTCGCCCCCGGCGTCCGTTTTTCTTTGCTAAGTTTATTTTTTTGTTTTTTCGGAGTGGCATAGATGATCTTTGGTGGTTATTGTTAACCTTAGAAGTGACAAAAGAAGAAAGACGGGTGTTATGAACATTTTACTTCAAATACTTTCACTGTTTGCAGGTATATTCAGATGTAATGCTGCTTATTGTAGAAAAGCTAAAGATTTGCATAGTTGCGCTCGTTACTCCCCCTCCGGAAACAAGCTGTTATTGCCGAAGAATAGGAAACCAGAAACTAGGCTTCGTTATGAACTATCGCGAAGGTAAAAAAGTACCGTTTCATCATAAGTTCTAAAGGAAAGTAACTGCATCATAGTTCGTTATTCGTATCTGCAATTCGATCATCATGATAGGTGCAAAACGGTTTGATACACTTTTCTTTTGTGGAATGGAAGACCGGATAATCCCGATAATAAATCAAATGCAAAGTCAAAGAAAATATTAAAATAAAATAAAATGGATTAAAATAAATTAAATTAAAACACCATAGGGCCTATGACAAGGCGGAGAAACTCTCGTGAGGTTATACAGTCTGTATTGTTCATTGTTTTTTTTTGATTGCACTAAAACAATGAATGGCACGAATTCTCTCCAACCCCCCAAAAAGCCTGTCCAATAATGAAACAAAACAAGGAAAATGTCCACATATTCAACCCATTGCTCAAAACTTGGCAAGATAATGAAAAAGTGGAAAATTACAAACACAAGAACAATAGAAATTTATTACCAATTTCATTCAAAACCCACCTTGTTCATCTTCCTAACCCATAATAATACATTACATTACAACAACATAACCCAAACACCAGAATGGAAACTGAAAAATTATGTATAGCAAAAGTGCCCTACACGGACTTCACACGTCTATGCACACCTCATGGCGACAGAAACCGGCACAGACACCTTGAAAATGAGCAAGTTTCTGCCTTGTCATCCCACTCACTTAGGTAACTCTTCCCTTCTTTCCTCTTCCGTTTTTATCACATTGTAGCACATTTCATGCACCAGAAGTGCAGATTGTCAATACCGTCCCATTACAGATCCCTTGTCCATTGTTCTCATGCGTTTTTTTTTTGCATTGAAGTAAGAATATTTTAAAATTGTTCCTTTTAATGCTATCACAAAATAGACGGTTTTTTGTTGCTAAAAATAACCTGCAGTTTAACATTTTTAGTAAAAATTCGTTAGTTGCCTGTCTTGTCTTTGAATATGTTTTAAATCCCCCTTCTCGTTCTCTCTCTCTCTGACGATATCAAATTAGTAATAAACAAGTATGGTTAGGTAATTTTTCATTCTTGATTGTTATTACTACAAAAGAAATCGGCTAAATACGAGACCTCCACAAGGAGGTACAGAGATATACTGCAAAGAAAAATATAAGACATTAAGAAACTAAGAAAAAAATTTGTAATCCCTCGGTAATTGAAAAACCAAGAAAAAAAAAACTACCACCCGAAAGACGCAAATTCTTTAAGAATAGAATTATTTTTTTTTTTCGTCTTTAATTCCTCCTTTTTTTTTTTGTAACTTATACTTCAAAGTTATTCTTGGAAGTGGTATATCTTTTTGTGTAGGAAGAATAAGAATATGAGCAATATGAAGCGAATAGAATGTGAGTTTTAGATGGAGCGTCCTATTGTGGCTCCAAAACAAAGAGATGAGAAATATAAGAAATTGGCAATAAAAAGCCGTTCTCTAAATCGCCTTATCTGTCTTGTGTACAACGGAATTCGCAACACGGATTCGCTAACTTCAAACCCAACTTCAATTAAGTTGTATAGTCCATTTATTCATTTTGCCTCGTGGGGGGAGAGAGAGAATCCGTAGTTGCACATTGCCTTATAAGCAGATCATCTCATAGTAGTACAAAGTTACAAATGCCGAACGAAAAGAATTTTATTTTTTTTCTTTTTTTGCTTTTAATATATACATATTAAAATGAAATTTGAGATTCCAGAAATTGAGATAATAAGCGAGACTAAAACCGGATATCGACGGACTTTGAAGGCACAAGTAGCCTAAAGTACCAAGTTTCATGTTCTGTCATGTGCTTATGGCGATAGTTTCACAGAGCAAATTCGTATCTAGTACGGCAATCTACTTTTCTTCGGAATCACAACACCGACATACACAATAATACCAAAGTCACGCATCGATATTTGCCCTTGATTGTTTATTGCAAGAAGACTATTGGATCATCTTTAAGGAGAACTCAATTTTGTGATATCGAATGGAACCAACTTCCCTTATGACAAGTCGTTTAAAAGAAGCTGCAATTCTATGCAACCATCTTCATTAAAAAAAAAAACTGCAAAAAAAAAAAAAAAGAATTGCAAAATCGAAAAAGATTAAAAAAAAGGAGTCTTGAATATCTAATGTATATTCTACTGACTGAACACCTGCTATTTCTTGAATAATTAAACAAAAAAAGGTCTAATTACTAATCGTAAATCATACATTATGTGAATTATAGATCATGGATCATTAGTTCTTCCTTTTGTGGATGTCTTGGTGTCTTAAACTTTAACAACTGGAGATTTAAGACCTTTTCTAAAGCTTAAAGCTCTCAAAACTTCAATCAACTTAACACTTCCACTAAACAATTCCTCCTTGAAATAAAACAAGAAAGCTGCAGTGGCAATAGATTGGGTTAATTTAACTGCTAATCCAGCATACAACCCTTCTAAACCTTCTTCTCTAACGATTTTCTTGATTTCTTGAATCATAGATAATTGTTCTTCTTCTGTTTTCAAATTTTTCTTCTTAATATGCATTCTTGATTTCAAAGTAATATAAGGATATGTCAAAGAAGTGGCAATCAATTTCCCAAATGCTCCAATAAAGAATGCTTTAACCGCAGTGAACGATTTGCTACCTCCATTGGCAATGATGGCATTTTTGATTTGTTCAAAGATGGTATATTGAATAATTGGATTAATCACCAATACCAACGCTGGTAATACACCAGCAAACAATGCTCCAAATCCATCATTTTCAACAATATCAACCAATGCTCTGAACGTCGAATTCGAACTTCCCTTTTCTCCATCTTTACCTTCTTCCTTCTTTTGTTGTGTCATCATTCTAGTATTGGCGACCCAAAATGGATTAGATCCAACACAAGTGAAAGCACCAGCAATTGCTCCGGTTATTATCGATTGTATAGTACTTAACCCTTTACGTTTACTACCATTGGCCTTTATGAAAACGTTTGATGTCAATTCGTAAAAATAATAATAGATGAAATTAGTTAACGTGATCCCATATAATGCACTTTCCAAACCGGCGTATAACCCCAAGAGTCCCTTCTCTTTGATGATCTCCTTAGCTGCCAAATATGCTGGGTTGTTCTGAAGAGCATAATGGATTTTTTGTAAAGTAGTCATACTAACAGTTGGTTTGATTTTTTTACTATCTTGTTCTTGTTCTTGATCTTGTGCTTGTTTCTTTTTGGAAGCAGTTTGGGCTATGGTGGATAATGTGATCAAAGGATAAGTTATACCGAGAGCTAATGCTCCACCAACGGCACCTGATACCGCATGGGCAATTTCCTGGTTTGACATAGTTCAATAATTAAAATACTAAGGAATGAAGAAAAAGATGAGTATGGGGAAGATGTGAAGTGAAGGGGAGGATGGTTGTTGGTTTTGTTATCTTTCTTTTATTGTGAAAAAATAATCAACGGTATTGAAAACCTTGGGGAAATCAAAGTGGTTAAAAGAAAGAAATAAAGTGAGAATGAAATTTATTTATATTGTGATTCACTTAACCAGTCATATAAGGAAAAAAAAAAAAAATAAACTGAATCGCGTCGGCTTGTGTTGATTTAGTACTTGGTAAGGTGATATTTACTGCTAACAATGTACTGTATATAATAGTATAGTATGATATAGTGTAAAAAAAAGTCCTCGGCTCTGAGTAATTTCTCACATGCGGAAAATGCTGCCTGTTCTTGTCATTCAAAGATATACAAGAAGAAAAAAGAGAAAAAGATTATGTGGGGTCAATGGTAGTCGTGTACTGGGTAGATACGCTAACAAAAAATAATAGCCGATAAAATAAAGCAGAAAAATAATGCTTGTTATCATCGCGCATGATTGCCGGATTTGGCAGTCTATACCTGGGACTATCTTCTTGAGATTTATATGCGGTGAAGTTTTCTAATCAACAGCTACCTAAATCTATACTGGTCCCGAGTACGATATTTGAGGAAAAAACGTCAACCTTAGATCTTCACAGACTTGTATCTGCCCCAAAAAACTCGTCAGTGCAAGATTGTTCGTTTGTTTCCAAACCAGCAGCTCCTTATTTATTATGATCTATCTTTGGTACAGTCAACTACGAATGAAAGTAGAAACCAATTTCCATTATAATTGTCAAAAATCAATTTATATATATTTAGTGTTTAAACATTGAGCCTGGACAAAACAATGATTTCAGATGACACAAATTGGTTCCCGAAACTAAAAATTGGTGACATCAGGATTGCCCTACGAAAGACTTGCCATGCGTATTGTTGGATAGGAGATCCATCTGTCGCTGCATGTCTTATCTGGATAAACAACCATTGCAGGTTTTCAAATCTAGTATCAAAACTAGGATTGAAATGGGACGGTGTCATATTTACCCAGACATTCTCTCAGAACAGCAGATATGGTTGACTTGTCTGGGAGGCTACGCATCACACACACACACCATGGAACAGCAAGTACGAACCTTTTCTGTAGTGGATATGGATTGAATTTCGTTAATATTCTATTTGCCAATGCCAATTGAGCAACATTTGAAGTTCCAAATCGCAGATGAACCCAAATTCGAAACGGTCCACCCACAAGGGCTATGAATGACATGTGCTGGTGTTGATCTATTCGATGATAGAAAGCTGGAAATCATGGAAGTAAATTGCATTTCAAGAACAAGCAGTATCTGTAATGATATTGGCAATACTATTCAAACTAACCATGGAATCATCAGAAACTATGGTAGTAATAATCGTAATCTATTCCGTATAAAAAAATAATTGGAGCATCGCACATAAATATCTTCTTTAACAGAACCATTGTGAGCTATTTGGTACAACATCAATAGGTAAACGGAATGTCATGTTTTATAATGCTGCGATCAACACCACAGGCAATTCAACACACTAGTAGTCATTGAGGGGGTGCTCTGGCGGCTGTGAACTTGGTTGAACAATGGGTTATCTTGACATGTGTATATGTGAAAAATCGGATCAAACATAGTTGTTCTTCAACAGACAGCATGTACATTTTTCGTCGTGCGTCTACATTCTAAAGCACACCTATAAAGATATTTTCTGTTCATTCGTATATGCAGATTCCGAGCAACCGCAATTTTGATGGTGTTGGTGATATTTTCACGTGATTACCTACATTATTTAGAGTAATTTCAGAAAATAAACGGACAGCAGCTTCGCCGAGGTCTGTTTTTCCCCCGGAAATCGCCCATTTCGGGCGTGCCGGGGTTCCCCCTCCCCCGGTTTTCACCCCCAAATCGCGCCAAATCGGCGCGCCGGGGTGGGCCCTCCCAGGGCCACCGGCTCCCCCACTTTGGGGGAACCCCGCTTCCTGGCCAGGGAGTGCACGAACCCCTCCTTCTGGGACTCGCGCAGCCGGGGGCACTTTCCCCCGGACTGGCCCCCCATTTAGGGGCATCCCGCCCCATGGCCTCGGGGGGCCCAGACTAGACAGGTAGTCAGCCCGCCCAGTCTTCCTATATATCTCCTATACACTACATACTACCCTATATACTATATACAAACCAAGGAAGTGGTGACTAGTCACTTCCTTGTTGAAGAGCCACCGCTAACCCACAACCGCCTTTGAATTGTGGACCCTACTCAAAGTAGTTCAAGGTGGCGTCAAACCTTCTTTGGGCAGCTCTTCTGTGGATATCCCTAAAGACTCTGGTTTCCCATTTGATTTCACTAGTGTATCTTTGGATGTCAATTTAACTGCCATGTTGGGAATGGATTTTATTGGAAATAAACTTAACTGCCATATTGGGAATGTGTATTATTGGAAACCAGCCAACCGCCACATTGGGAATGGATATTATGGGAAACCAGCTTAACCGCCGTAATAGAAATGGATAATAAGTTAGTATGGTATTCTAAAACAAACTCAATTGAAAAATATACTCACTTTATACATCTTGGTATGATTTATTATCATTCATATAGATGATTGATGATGGATTGATGTTATATTGATATAAACAACAAGAAAGAAGAAGAAAAAAGTGTTGTAAAAAAGTTTTTTTTTTTTTGGGAAACTTGATCTCCTTTTATAGTTGTAATTTTTGGTACAGATGGGTATTTCTTGCCATACAGATTTAATGTGTGGAGTTGTACTTCAGCGGCTATTTTTTTTTTTTTGTTATGCGTTTTTTTTTTTACAGCCATTTTCTGCACAACCTCTTCATTGACGCGGACAAATTTATTGATACCAATGCGCACTGAATACTTCATATTACATGACCAAACAATTTCATACCCAAAAGTGTATGATATCAGTTACGAATAATTGACATCATTTAATATGAAGAGAATTTGTCTGTTACCATTTAAATATAAGGGCCCCATTTTCTTACGTTAATAATATACATATTTGTGTGATTCGGTATATTTCTTTTGCGTGTAAATATAATCAGAAGAAATTTGTTCAAATTTGTTGTAAAAACCATTAGGATAGAAATGGAAAACCTGATAAAATGTAGACAAATGCAAGTATATTGATAGGATTCTATAACGGCTAAATGTCCGTTCGCTCTGTACGGATGTCATCTTGATATTCGCCAATCAACGCTACGCTAGATATTATTCACACAATTCTAACTTAATATTGGGTTTTCTGTGTGTACAATAGGTCTCTACATTCATTACTATTAACATACTGATCTAACGATAACAAAAGAAAGAGCTCAAACCAATGCTGGGTATATATTCATTTTAATTAACCTACAATTCATCAGGTGTGTTTTTATGTAAGCAGTTCAAAAATCGGTTGCCATATTTATTTTGTTATTGTAAAATACACGCATATATTTTTTTTTGATTAGCCAATATGCAGGCATCCAATTAACTTAATTCTTGCCTAAGATATTTTTTTGTTCTCCCACCACGACCCCCCTTTTAATTTTGGAACTATAAATAAGGGCTCTTTTTTCTCTTCAATCATAAATAAATATTATATTTTTAGCGATTAAACCTGATGGTGGTTGCATAAAAATTTTGTTTCTTATAACTTACCATATAAGAATGCCGTGTTGACATCCATTTGATTGACTAAACGTTTAATGAGTTTGTAAAAAACTACTAACGTGTACCTGTTCTAGCTTTGAAATCAATATTATCAATTTAGATAATATCGATTTTTTTTTACATATGATTATTAATACATATACTTATTTATATTTTTATTTAACAAGCAATTTTTACAACTCTTTATTAAATTAAGTTTCAAGATATCTAATCTAATTTAACTTAACGTAATTTAATTTAATCTAACAAGCTATTTAAAGATTCACGATAATTTACAACTCCAGTACAAAGACCCGCTTCAATATGATTTCGTAACCAATCGGCATTATTATCAAAAAAGAGAAAACAACCTCCACATCTACCTGATTTAGAATTTCTTTCCAGAGATTTCGTACCAGCAGGATAAACAAAATGTAATGCTTTCAAATGGGTTTTGAATGTGTCTCGACGACTAAAGCCTCCGCTTGGATGGCACTTGGAATCATTCCCATAAAATGGACAAACAAAAGTTTTATTAGCATTATGTTTTTTAAGATGACGAGTTAAATATCCCTTCACTTTAAAAACGCTATTGCAATTTGAATGTGGACAGAAAAATAAACTGGTGGTTATTCCTTCGGTGGTAGTGGTGGTGGTTTTCTTTACTTGAATGTTGTTGGTGATTGTAGTGGTTGTGATGGTAGTAGTTTCTTTAGGTGGATCATTTTTCTTCCTTTTTGATAATCTCTTTGTAGTTAATGTGAAAGATGATGATGATTTGAAGGAAGTGGATAATGATGATGTGGACGAGGACGGGGATGATGAGGCATTGTTCATGGAGATTGGACTTGACGATGGTAAGGAATTCGCATTGCATGGTGATGAAGACGAAGATTCATGTTTTCTCTTTCTATGAAGTGCCGGTTCTTCCACTCCTGGCTCTATTTTCAATTTTATTTCTTCAACTTGTTCGAAAGATTCAGGTAGTTCTTCATGTGAATGATGATTATGGTGGTTATGGAATTCAAAATTATGATGAATAGAAGAGTTCAATGAGGAACATAAAGATGCAAGGTCTTGTTGTTGGTGATCTTCCTCTTCTTCTGCTGCTTCTGCATCCAATTCTTCAGCAAATGATGAACGGTAAGAATCAGAAGACGACGTAGAAAGAAATCTTTGTATTGGAGCTTCATCATCTTGCTGGTGTGGAACTAAGCCTGCAAGAATCTCATCATCAAGGGGACTAATGTAGGATTCTGAAGATACGGTAGAACCATCTTCTTTATTTTGGGTAATAAAATCATTAAAGTAATCATAAAAATTGGTTTGTAATACTGCTGGATTACGAAGTGTTGTGGTAGCTATGTTGGTTGGAGCAGGAAGGGAGAGTTGGACAAGCTGTTGTTGTTGTGACTGATGTTGTTGAGGTCCGATAACTGTAACTGGTTGGAAAATGTCTTCATTGAAAGTGGGGAGCTGTTGATGGTGATGGAAGTGATTATTGATGATGTTGTGACTTTGAAGCGAGCTGTCCAAGAATTCGTCAAAGTCTGGTATTTCTTGCTTTGGATTACGGATATGGCCATGGCCATGACTATGATGGTTGGAATTATTGAAAAGTTCAATTTGGTCAGATTCCCCAAATCCTAAATCCAAATCATCAGCAGCACAATTGACTGGGAATTTATATTGTTGTTTAACGTTATTGATTTGTTGTACCTTGGCAATAGGTGGGAATAATTCTTTATATCGTTTTGTTCCATAGATCAAACGATGTAAGAATCTGACGACATGAAACTTGAATATTCCTAGTCTCTTGGTAGTGAATGATTCATATCGTTTGTGTGGATCGGAAGATAGGGTGTATAAACTCGTTGGTGGTTGAGTATGGTTGATCAAACCAAGTGACAATACAAACATAGTAGTGGTGAGTATAGTTGATCCGATATGGTATGACTTAGTTTACGTTATTGTTATTGTTGATATTATTGTTGTTGCAATTTTCTTCTTTATTATGGTTCTCCACTTTTGTCAGTTTTATAGGGGGAAAAAAAAAAGTTCTTGATGTTCCGTCACTTTGCTAGATTTGTATATATATGAATATAAATAGATATAGATATATTACAACACCAAAGAACTGAAGAAATTATATTCGACAAAAAAGAAAATGAATGCAAAAAAAAAAAAAATAGAAAGGAAATAAAGATGGCTTTATGGGTTGGGGTTGATTATTTTTTGTAATTTTTTTTTTTTTAAAGAGACGGGAAAATGAGTTAGCTATATGTGGGAAACAGAACTTGAAATTTTGCACAATACAGAAAGATATATTAATATTAAAACTGTGATTTGGTCAAAGCCAAATCTAAAATAAATATTAAAAAAAAAAAAAACAAGACCTCTTGCATTGTTTAGTCTTATGTTTCTTATCAAAAATATTACCCACCCACTAACACACTAGACTTATACTATCCATGCATATTAAAAAAAAAGAACGAAAAAAATTGAGAAAATTGATGCCGTATGAAAATGGTCTATGTGCAGGACAGTATTCGGCAAAATGAAAAGCTTCTTTTTCTCTGTCTCTTTCTCCGCCGGAACTTCCCCCCTACAACTTAAGCACTACGTCAAATTATATAGCAAAAAAAAAAAGTGTGGTGGCATACTTTCTATTAATTTGTTTTTATTGTTAGTTTACTTGTCTACCTATACACTTCTTGTAGGTGTGGTTCATATGGCACCAAATGAGTCTTCGTAGTTGGTCTCTTGTAACATGGTGTTTTACTTTATCCTCGGCAATAGACTGGGATGAGACAGAGGAGGGACGAGAGGAGGGGGACCACAGAAAAGAATAGAAAGGAAATGATACAGGAGATGGAAGTATTCTTCCCTTTTGCGTTTGTTGATTAAGCGCGGAAAAATCTAACTATGGAAATATAATAATTTTTTCTTTTCTTAATCGTTTATTGTTTCTAGGTCACCACGAATTGCGTCAGAAGTGGGTGGTATTGATTCTGTACCATTGAAAAGGGTTACGACGGGGAGGTCACGGAAGTGGGCCCGTTGCAGTCGATCAGGTGAAACCACAACAAAGTAACATTACTGTAGTATTTTATTCTATTTTGGCGGTGGTACATAATCTTGACTTATCACCAATTTACAGTTTAATATTTGCCTTTTTCCTACACTTGTTGGTTGTTAGCAAAAGCAAATCTTAAGTATAGAGAAGTTTGATAACTGTAGGTTATGTACAATGATCATTGGGGGGATGTTATAGATTATACAGAGATAACCGGGAACAGTCAGGCGATACTAGATAAGAAACCAAACCAAATCGAGTCAATTTACACTTTGACTTCGTTGTGTTCCTGGCCTTGCCCCCATGGTTCAAGAAGGTGCAACCTCGTTGCAATCAAGCTTGGACATCCACTCTAAGTACACTAAACAATGCTAGCAATTGCGTGCACAAAAGCTTACTCCACACTTTAAATTTAGTTTACCAGTTTCAAAAACACACACACACACACACACACACCCCTCATCATCGATATCCCTCTCTTTCCTCGTTTTTCCTTGTTTATCCCTTTTTTCTTTTTTACAAATTTTAAAGTGTCTTATTCTTTTTTTTTTGATCCGGGCTTGAAGCAACAAAAGCGAACAATCAGAGAATCAATCACAAAAATTTAATTTCCATTCAACATTAACAATGGTAGATAGGAAATCTATTCGTACCACATTCCGCTCTATTATCTTCACCTTTGGACAATAAAGATGAAAAGGCAAAAAAAGCAAAAAAAAATACTCAAATTATCAGAGTCAAGGGCCCTGTAGTTCTATATCATGTCTGTTGTTACTATTGTCTGTGTTTTTTTTTATTTCCGTTGCTGATGTTCAGAACGCCGTACAAAAAAAATTATTATCTCCCTTTATTGGGGGGAGAAGTTTCCATTCGCACGCGCTGTGGCGGTGATTTTTTTGTAGTGGGCGTTCTAAGTGTGGTGGTGGATCCAATTTCTGACGTATTCTTAATTATGATGTTTACTCTGTTTATAGATAATTACTTCTAAGTCGAAACTTCTGTGAAGTAGGTTCTCTAAATGACGAGTAGTCGGGTTGATATAAACTGTATGTGAGTAAACAGTGATATATCACAATATATTATGAAAATATAGTAGATAGTAAATTGATTGAATATAGAATATATAAAGAATATCAAGAATAAAGAGTAATATAAACGAAATATAAAATACCTAATAAAGAATATAAAAATGCACGACATTCGTCAATGGTCGTGTCTAACTTACCAAAATGTACAAGACCTGAAATCACTCAATTATTGCCATTTTCTCGTCTTGTTGTTTTTATGACGTATTTTTCAGAATGACAGGATATTTCAGTTTTGAAACTCATTTCATCTGGTCCTTATGAAGGATATCTTGGCAAAAAGGGGGCGAACACGGTCAAAGCGGAGGTGAGTCAACAAACCGAGTCAGCATCGTTATGAGGATAACTCTGGAATTTCCTATCATCATTGAGCAACCATATCTTTTTACATACATAAACTCATAACCTACTGTGTCATTGCATAGTTTTACAACAGATAAAAGATAAACAATAAAAAATGTAGAAGATATTTGACTCTTTTTTTGTTGATGAAGAGGGGAATATCAGGTGGTAATCATTACGATATCTATACTTTCTGTTTTAAAGCATGCGGACTTGCTGTTCCACCGCCTGTTTCCCCCCTGGTAAACGTGTTCAACCACCGATACCCTTGTACTCCCGAATGAGAAGCTCACGCTTATCTTACAAAACAACTGACTAAACCTTAAGGTAATCTTTTGGGAACAACACAAATTAAGTTGTACCTGTATAGTTACAAACCAACTTGTAATTCCCCTAACTTTAGATAACCAAGCTAACTATTTTGTCTTTGGTCTGGTCATTCTCTACACAAGAAACAATCAGGTGACTTAGGGCACATGAGCAACAATATTCCCATCCAAATTGGTATTCACAAATGCCATATGAGATAATGAAAGCTATTCAACCAAAAACGGTCACAGTTTCGTTGATGACCAGTGTCTCTAGTTTTTACGTTATTAAATCACTGCTCGACGTTCAGTGTATGATTCTAATCTTGACAAATATTGATGCTCGTTATCAGGTTTATCATCCATCTACTGTTTGAATTGATTGGTAAGCATATTGACAGAGACACCTACAATTTTCGACCCCCTACCCTACTGCAACCACCTATGTTTCTCATCCATTACAATGATATACCTATTTGTGCTATGAGTAGCATTAAAAATTGATTAGGCACACTTGCAGCTCAATGATGTATTATACATACATATTTTTTTTTTGCAACCCATTGATTTGTATTGATTCGGTGTGTGTAAATCGTACCAATAAAGACACGTCGTGTGCCTGGTGACAATATATAATAATATTGCTGTTTTTAGAAATACGTGTTATTTGGCGAAAGTACACGTTTTTATTTTTTTTTTTTTCTTTCTTACTGATGAGAATATGAGCTTAGTTTAGCCATATGACACAAAATAGTAAAGCTTACATTCCATGTGACACTGGTTCTGTGTAGGATAGTCAGTGTACTAGTGCACGACCATGTGTAACGGAATAAGATATATTCCGGATAAGGAAGGTAAGGGATTGGTGGGAAGTGTATGCAGGATGGATGTTGGACACGACCGAGTGGACAACATATTCTCGAGTACGAGGACTCTGGACGAGAACAAGAGAAAAGTATGAGGTGTCTACAACGCTACTTATAATACACATAAGATAGTGATAACGAATACTACCAATTAGGTTGAGTGGATAGAGTTTACATATACTTGTACTTCATCTAGCATATCGGTCTTTACTATTATATACAGGTTCTATTATACTGCATAGCATATTAAACCTATATTTCTATCACTTACAACCAGCAAGAATCACATATCACACATCATCCTATACACACAGCCAGCCAAGCCAACACACAAAAGAATTTTTTTTCTTTTTCTCTTAGATTTTAAAATTTTGCTCGACGCAGACAAAAGGGAAAAAAAGATCATAAAATTTTCCAACATCATTTTTTTTTTTTTTTTACACCTTTCTTCTTTTTCTTCAAGGAATTTCATTCAAACTTTCCCCCCCAAACACAAAGAATAAGTAATTAACTATGTCTGCCTCATTAGATAAATCTTTAGACGACATCATTTCATCCGGTAGAAAAACTTTCAAATCAAGAAGACCAGGTGCTAAAGTTGGTGCCAAGGGTGGCAACCAAAACCGTGTTGGTAAAAAACTTGGTGGTACAAATAACAAAAAACCAATAGTCAAGTTCAATAAAAAAACCCCAACTGCTGCTGCTGCTTCAACTCCTGCTTTTGATTTTTCATATGCTACTAAGGTTAATGTTTCAAATTTACCAAAGGATTTAAAACATGATAACATTAAGGTATGTTCTCCGTATTGAAGGAGCAATAGAAAGAGAGAAAGAGTCTTTCAATAAAAAAAAAAAAGGGATCGGTTTATGGAATTAGAAATGTGAAGGACGGATTGCAACATTTTCACCATGTTCTAATAACGACATGTGGTTGTCAAAGATTCTTAAAATTTTTTTTTTTCATCATTAGCTGGTTTAGTGATTGATATATTTTATTTTTTCTGTGGAGAGGTACATTGCTGATGAAGCTTAGTTACCGATGACTGATTTTGACACCACAACATGTTTGTTGCGACCTACCAAATATTTGGAATTCAAGGCTCCGTTGGGGCTCTTGATTGTTGGCGTTTGCTTTTAATTTATGTTTTGGAATCTCAACTAAAAGGGGAAGAGGCTAGTCCAATTAGTTTTGTGATTAGCCTTGTTTGATTTTCTTTCGATAACTTGTCGTGGGGGCGGGACAAGTACAGATCAATTCTTTGTGTTTGTTTTCTTCAGTCGAGTATTCCAAAACTAAAGCATTACACATCGCACGGTCCAAGAGATTCGACACACCATGTTGAACTCAGGACCGAGCCAACTAGTTCGTTGTCATTTTCAGACTCCGCAAAAAAGAGCATGTTCCAGGAAGTCCTCCCATTTTCGTTCCAACTCGTCAACCCTTTCTTTTGGTTTTCTTTTTTTTTTTTTTGCTTTCTTTCTAGCTCATGTATATATCTTTTAACCTCATCGACTAACAAATTTTTTTTTAAGGAATTTTTCCAACAAGCAATTGGAGGTGTTCATACCGTTGCATTGAATTACAACGAAAAGGGTCAATTCAAAGGTGCTGCTACTGTCATTTTCAAATCCAGTAAATTTGCAGCTTCCGCAGTGGAGAAGTACAACGGTGCCTCAATTGATGGTGGTGCTGCTAAATTGAAATTGGAATTAGTCATTGACACCAGTAAGAAGCCATTGGCTGCTAGAATTGCACCAAATGCAAAGCCTGCTGCTCCAAAATCAGCTGGTGCCAAAAAAGTTGCTGCTGCTAAGGCTGCTCTTAACAAGAAGAAGGCTGGACCTGGTAAAACTCAGAACAAACCAAAGGGTAAGCCAAAGCCAAAGAAGAAGACCGTTGAAGAATTAGACCAAGAAATGGCCGATTACTTTGACAACTAAGAAGGACAGGTTTGTTGATTTTGTATTATTAATTTTATGTATTTTGTGTATATTTTGCAAAAAATGAAAATTTTTTTTTTTACTATTCGTGAAAGCAAGAAGAAGAAACGGCTTATGCAAATTAAGTGTCGCGTTTAAATTCTCCATTGAAACGGTTGTTCTCGATTTAGTTACGCATCGATTTATTCTGTGCATCGACCTGAATTTGAAAAGACTTACCACCAACGTTCGTGCGAGAAGAACGCGACTGGGGTACGATAATTGGCCGTAGAAACTGAGACATACGCGACTCACACAATGCAAGTTTTCCTTTTTTTTTTATTGCCCTTCTTTGCTCGTCAACAAAGTGAAAAAAAAAAAAAAAAAAAAAAAA
>JAKTVH010000012.1:0-34885 GCA_030557105.1 Candida frijolesensis | reverse complement strand
CTTCAACAAAAAAAAAAAAAAAAAAAAAGACAAAACCCAAAAGAAGAAGTCCCTTTCTTTTTTTTTTCTCTCTCTTTCTCTCTCTCTCTCCCTGTCTACTGCACACATAAATCTTACACCCACAAGAAAACTATCACCTGTCAACAAGTCTAGACTTATACATATACATAACCATCCACACTTCCAACCACAACAAAAACATCTACAACCAACAAGCAACGCCCACACCAACACACCCAATGAATAACATTGAATACATAATAACAGCAGAGTTTCATGTTGATAAGGGCCCATCGTTGGTCCATCAATACCCTCACGCCTTGCCAGGACTCAAGAAGCTATATTTCTTGCCAGAATTGATGTTACCTGACCAAATACACAAACGGTCCGAAGACTACACCTTGTTCCTATTGCACAGAAACACAACCAATGGGGAGTTCCAATATCTCCACAATAAAGCCACTTGTGAAACCGAGCCGTACTATTTATATACCATTGTTAATAATCAGAAAAATGAAGAGTATAGACGTGGCTCCAGAATCAAGTCGTTGTCAATAATCACCAAATTGCCCTATTTCAAGAATTTCAAACCATTGTTGTTGATATGTTTGGATATGTATTTCAAAGATAATGACATTGAGTTTGTCAAAGAATTGTTTCGTGCCATCAATGAAAAAGATTTTAAAATTTCCAATGGTGATGATGCCTCGGTGTCTATTATTAAGAAATTGTTGATCACGTCTATTTTGGATTTACCTATAAACGACAAGATTTATTACGATGAAGCGTTTAGGAATAAATTATTGGGGATAAACAAAGACAATACCATAAATGAAGATTTGTTTATTCGAAAAGATTTGAGTTTCAATTCGGTTGTTAGTTTTAACAAAATGAATATCCCCATTAAAATACCGTTGTTGAATTTACCTGATACCATTGGTGACTATTTGAATCCAACTGATTTGAATTTCAAACCCAATTTGATAAATATTTTGCAAGCTAAATTGACATCGACGGTGCTAAATCAGGAATTGACCATATATGGATTACAAACACCTCCTATCATCATTCTAATCAATGCCATATTAACTGGTAAGAAGATTATATTTTTGAGTTATGAGAATTCGTCTGGGTATATCATTGATCATATTTTGTTGGTGTTGAAGATTATTACTGGAGGTGGGATTTTGAGCGGGATCTTAACAAATTATAATGTTTTCCCCATGATTGATGTTTCCAAGATTGATTTGTTGGAAGAATGTGATTCGTTTATTGCTGGCACAATAAACCCATTTTTCAAACAAAATGATAGATTATGGGATTTGATGTATGATTTGGACAATAACGAATTCATCTTGAGTTCACAATTACCTGGTTCGGAAATGGAATTTCGAAATTCCATTATTGCTGAAGATGCCAAGTTTTTGTCAAATTTGCAATTGTCTTTGTTCAATTATAATGATGATTTAACCACCATTCAGTTGATCTTTAGGAGACACATTAATGAGATTATAAGGATTTTGTTAAGTTCGAAAAATTTCAATAATAGTTTGGCTCCAAATAATCGAGATCTTATTTTATTATTGGACGGAATAGGATATTATTGGGCCAGTGATACCAATAAATTATTGGAAATTTCATGTTATCAATTGATTTCTAAAAAATTCCAAGATTTGCTATATAATGAAAAATTGGTTTACAATTTGTTATTGCCAAATTTATCCAACGAATTGAATTTGATGATTGATTTACAATATCATTTGCAAAGTTTAAGCTCTCTAGCTACCAATAATAAAATCAATGAGAGGGAAATTTGGTTCAATATTTTGAAGTTTTTAATCAGTGGGAAATCGCTAGAGATTTTTCTATTGATTACTTATTTGATTCCTCCAAGTTCATCTACCAGTCTTCAATCATCTTCTGCACATGGAGGTAACCTTACCATATTTGATAAGAATAAAGGTATTGAATTGTTGTTGTTGAATTTATTCAATCAAGATGATCAAGTTAAATCAAACATTATCATGATTTTACAAGAACTTCAGGATAATTTCTTATGTGGATGGTGTCTTGATAAGTTTTTGAAATCAAATCTAATCTACGAAATCGCCTTCAATGATTTAATCAATGAATAAGTTATTTAATTAATTAATACAAGCCTGTACTACTATTACTATATACAAAAAAAAAGCCCCCCAAGTTTCATACGCATCTCCTCTCTCTCCCTCTCATTTATTTATCAAGTTTATCTTCTCTACCAGGTTTATAATATTTACTTTCTTCTTCTGTATCAGGAAACCATTTTGATTTCAAAACGTGATACATGGACAACTTATCACCTGGTCTTCTTGAACTAAAAGCATCTCCAGTTCCAACATATTTCGATTGTCTATCGGGGGAATGATAATCCAAATTGGGGTTTGTCAATGGGAAACCTCTTCTCTTGGTAACATATCCAAATTCTTCTTCTTCTCCCATGTGATTCAATTCATGCTTTATACTTGAATCCGATTCTAAATCATGACGATTTTGCTTTTGTATGGCAATGTGTTTCTTACCGATGATAAATAATCCTATGGCGACCGTACCAAATATTCCTAGTTTTCTTAATAAGGAACGTTGGGATTCCGTTGATTTTGCTATACTGACCACCATGATGCACCGTTAGTTGACTTGTTGCGTTGTGATTAGAGTATGCCTCGGGGTATATTTTTAAGAAAGAGAGGAAGAAAAAAATCCCTGAAGTTTTCATATTTAGTGGAATGATAATTTTGATAGTCGTGCAGTATTTCCAGAATTATAACCATAGATTCTATAAATCCTATGGGGTTTTTTTGGCACCCAATTAATGAATAAATAAACCTCTTTTCTTTTCTATATAATGATATAATCTATATTTATCAATCTATAGTTAAATCTATTAATTGATTACCTATTTGGATGACGACTCTCAATATCATCCCAACTTTCCAAAACCATAGTATTATTGGCAGTAACGATATTATCACGATATAAATACTTCTGAATGAAATAGACAATGTCAAACAATATGGTTCCTGAACTTCCCAAAATATATGGTAATTCTTTCACAATGAAATTTTTTCTAATCTCACCACCATCGTAAAATTCACAACTCGATAATATGGATAATGTATATGTGAGGTTTCCTAATAATGCCGCTCCAAATAATAACGGTGATATACCTTCAACTGATTTCCTCTTGTAGTTCTTGTATAACTGAGGACATCTTGATAGACAATAAACAACAGTACCTCCCCATGCTAAGAATAATCCCAATGAATCATTCGAACTTAATGTAGATATTATTGGAGATGTTGTTGTTGATGATGAAGATGATGATGATGTGATTGCGGAGAGTGGCAACGCCATAGTTTTACCTGCTTGTAACATTGTACCAATTATCGATTTTTTAATAATTCCTGCATTACTACCAGGACTTCCATGAGCTAAATTTGCACTAGCTAAACCATTTCTTCCACCTTCTTCATTAGTTGAGTCATAACTACTAGGTGTCGATGTTATATAACCTTCTTCACTTAATCGCTGAGTCATACTTGTTGCATGATGATGAGTTATACGATGAATATCTTGTGCTTGATGTAATGAAATATCATCATCTCCATCATCACCAAGTGGAGTCTTCGGTAGTTCATAATCACCACCATCGATTTCATTCCCTTCTTTTTTGCTGCCTCTTTCCAAACCACCATTAATATCATTATCGTTGTTACCATCATTATGGATTTCAACATAGGTATGTTTAGGATACTTGTAATTGTAATGATAGTATTGGTAACATAACGTAATATCATTACATAGGAAAAAAATACTGATATATAATTGGAATTTCAACACGGTGTCAATATTGATCAAGCAACTAGTGAAACTTAGGAAATCCCCCATGAACCATAACATTAAAAATAACGGTGATATCCCATGTGATGATTTCGTAGTGTAGTTTTTAAGTATTTGTGGCAATTGGGCAAATATCCAACTAACGATAGATACGGTGCTGAACGCACTTGATAAGAATGATATTGATGACGGGCACAGCGACATGATGAGGATTATGATAATGTGTGGTAACTGTGAGTTATTCAAAGAAAAATATGAAAGAAACGACCCGTTATTAGGGTAAGGAAGGAACAGTTGTAGTTTTGGTTGTAGATATGAAACATACAAATCTTATCTTTTTCTATTTTCTTTTTTTTTTTTTTTTTTTTTTTTTTTTATCTTGATGGGTTGTCCTCATGTTTCTTTTTTGCCGCGCATATATTACCCGATTTGGCTCTCTATGTTACTATCACTACAACACAACCGTCGCCAAGTGTATCAACCAAACAACAAGAGTTGATGACTTCTTTCGAACAATCACTTGCTTTCTTTATTAGTTTTGTGTTGTATTATCGGCTAAGTTTTATACAAAGTATCTAAGAACGCAGCAATTAATCTATCTGCCAAACCTGCAGTATGAACACTGCCCGCTATGCCATACAACGCCGCAGTATCACTTTGCTTTTTTTTAACATTACCATTCTTCAGTTCCTCGGCTATTCTGAATGCCTCCGTTGTACAACTTATTAAATCCTCTATTAAATCATCAATAACTGGAACCGTCAATCTTGTAAGGGCAAAGTGCAATGCTGGCGGGTTTTGCAATGTGGCAAAATGCCATCCTTTTTTGGTCAACAAGTCACTAATTTCATAAATACTTAATTGATTTTCTTTATCAGGACGGATTTTAAACGCAATGACAGATCCAATAGGGTCACCAATAAGTTCTAAATATTTAGATAATATGGGGTTTTCTTGCACTGCTTTTTTAAGTTTCATGGATGCCAGGACAATATCATAACAGAATTTTGTGTATCCTTCTTTACCAATATTAATCAACGTAGCCCAACATCCAACCACCAAAGCACCAGGTCTAGATCCAGCTAAAGTTGGTGATCCATACATTCCACCAGTCCAATCGCTCGAGATATAGTATTGACATTCACGTAGTTTAGGGTCTCTGTACATGATAAGCGATGAACCCTTGGGGGCAAATCCATATTTATGAGTATCACAGGAAATGGAAGTCACCCCAGGTAATCTAAAATCAAACAACGGTAATTCCTTATCGCCATGTACCTTGGATTTTTCCAAAAATGACACTATAAATGAACCCAAACATGCATCAACGTGTAATGGAATATCATATTTCACTGCCAAATCAGATAATGCCTGAAAATCATCAATCACCCCATGTGGGTAATTGGGAGCAGATCCACATAACAACACCGTGTTACTGTTAATCAATCTCTCTACCTGTTTCACATCAACTTGATAAGTAACTGGATCCAAATCAACTTTATGCAATTTCATACCAAAATAAAAACACGCCTTTTCAATCCCTGCATGGATAGTAATTGGAGCAATGACTTCAGGTTCAGTAATACCTTTATATTTCTTTCCATATTCTCTTGCTGCTAAACCGGTCAATAACAATGACTCAGTACCACCGGAAGTAGTCGTCCCACATCCAGTCTCTGGAGCATTGAAAATATCCAACACCATATGAACTACTTCTGCTTCCATTTTACGTACCCCAGGAAAAACATCAGGATGTAATTGATTGGCAACAGAGTATTTATCATATGCATCAACTTGTAATTTCAATAATTCGTCACCTCCATGATAAACAGCTCCACTGACTCTACCATTTATCCAATCGGAATGCTTCAAGGTTTTTAACTTATCCAATTCTTCAGAAACATCTTGCTCGGATATTCCATGATATGGTAATGTGGAGAATTGTAATAATCCATCATCGTTCTTCATAATCTCTAGTTCCATTTTGACTATTGTCCCTTGTAATTCTTTGTCAATTTTTTTCTTAATTGGTGGTAATTGCATGATTTTCGACGATACACAAGAACTAATTCGGTTGTATAATTCTTTGATGCATCTAATGACACCATATCCTCTAATTGATCCATAACACTTTAACAATTGGGTGTAGATTAAATATGTGAATGAAATATCTCTAATTAATTTCACCAACCCCCAGGCTAGAGATTTATATTCGTCGATGGTGAAAAGAGCGATGGTTGTAGTGGCCGAGGCGTTGGTGCTGGCTGTGATATTTGGGAAGTATGTGGAGAAAAACCATAGTTTGAGATTGAAATAAATACGTAGTGCTAGTATTTCTGCCTCTACAAAACTTCGAGGTATCTCAAATGAGTTGACATCAACAAGAACAACCATCCTGCTTTTCAATACCTTGGGAGAATTGCAACGATAAATGAAAACAGAAATTGAAAAGGAAAAAGAAGTCGTTGAATTTTTTTTTTTTTTTGCCCTGTTTATTCAGGTCGCTGGATTTTCCCTTAGTCTATGGTGGTTTTTTTTTGTTTGTGTAAGTGGGAGCTTCGGATAATCGCGATGTTTCCTTTGTACTCCTTTTACTAAGTACCGATATTTGAACTACTTATCCATAAGATATCACTGAAAACAACGCCATTCCTTTAGTGTATCTCATGTTTCTCTTTTCAAAGTTTCCCATATACTCCGAGATCAGATCCCTCGGGATATTAATCCATCATTACTACTCATTCTGCCATTTCCCCGCGTTAAATTATAATTGAAAGTTTAAAAAAGAAACGTATATCGTACAATTTAACTAATCCCGAATATGGAGATATATATATATATATGTATATATGTGTGTGCATATTTCTTTTCTACTTCTTATAACGGCGTTGGTGCTCTACTCATACGATTACTTGGCCTACTACTTGACCCGGAATTATCTACCAATTGTTGTCGTTCTTGATACAATTTATCAATTCTAGTTTGGAAAAACAGTTGAATGAACTTATTCTCTTGCTTGAGTCGATTCAACTTCATCTCGTATCCAATTGTAGTATCTTTCTTGATCAATTCGGGCAATTGACTCAACCCTGGTCTTGAGAGCTTGTTGTCCCATTTCGTATTTTGTTCTTTCAAATGAGCTAATGTTTGTGACAATTGGAAAGCGGTGTTCGAATTAGTTTGATATTTCTCTCTGGTTGATTCGGATTCTTGGTATATCTTACTATATTCTTGTTGCATCTTCTCTAATTCTTCTTTCAAATCGTTCAATGCTTTGGTTTGTTGTGAAAGTTCATCCTCGGTTATTTCTTTACCAACATATTCTTGCAATTTTTCCAATTTATTATCAATGTCCATGGTTATCTCTTCTTGCTTGGCTAGATCTGAATCAATACGACACAATTTTCGTTCCGAACGAGTTGCTTCTTCATTCAATTTGCGAAGTTTTCTATAATTATCTGCAATTAAATCTTCATCATCATCATAATGTCCTTGTCTTGAAGTTTCATATTTGCGCTTCTCGATCAATCTTGTTTCAATTTCCTTCGATTTAGTTTCCAAATCAGAAAGTTTCAAATGTAACGATTCGGCTAATCTCGATTTAAGTAAATGATAATCAGCAACGTCGATTTGATCAAATCCACCGTTACTGCCAAGAGAATAATATGCATGTAATTTCTTGATCAATTTATCATCAGAAAACAGTAATGCTAGTTGTTCATTATATTTGGTAAACAATCCAGATAATTTCTTGGGATCATCATTCAAATGTTGAAAGAAGTCTTTCATGTTGGCACCGTAGTTCTCCACAAAAAACTCCTTACTCAATTCTTTCAAGTTGAACAAGTTGACAGCTAGCGTGTTTATACATTTGATCTTCCATTTATGTAAAGGGTTATTCGTATTTGAATCATTGAAATGATTTGTTGATTGTGGTTCGCGGAAATGATGTGTTATAATTTGTTCCAATGAAAACACAGGAATCGGGATTATTATAGGACATGGTGTGTCAGTTTTCGATTGAAGTATTTCGATGCTAGGTGAATTCACATCCAATTTGGAATCAAATGAAACAATTATATCATATTTATCATCATCGCTTTTATCATTGCCATCACTGCGTGGACTTCCATTGCTTCCTGAAATATAATTATTATACAACTGTTGGGATGTGATTAGATTAATGAATAGTTTATGACTTGAAGGTTCTTTCAAATCAGGTATTGGCTTTTTATCATCATACAACTTGGCACTGCTTGAATTAGTGTAATACAAAGTTTTCCCAAGAATTACACCTTCCAAAAGCTCCAACTCTTTGACATTATTAGAAACAACAATCATCCTATACCCCTCTGGTTTATTTTCTCTAATGAGCCCATCGACAATCCTATCCAAAAGTTGCACTTTCCCACTCATGTTAAGTTGACGTTCGATGGTTTCCAGAAGTAGGATTTTCTTGGGAATGAAATGGTCGATAATTAATGATGGATGGTTCTCAATAGTTAACAATTGTTCAAAACATAAAGATATCTTGTCTTCATTATTGGAGCTGTTCTTGTTGCTGATACTGTCGTTTATAACATTGGATGAGTCTAATAGGTTATCAATACTGGTTTTCAATCTCTTGGCCCGTACTTCGTTCAACAATTCCGAACTAAATAAATGCAATATCAATTCGATTAAGGATTCCTGAAATTCTGTTAATGTAGTAGGTAAGTAGATTACACTGTCTTTGGTATTTTTTGCCGCTAAAGTATGGGTTTCAGCTGCTGTACTACCATTCGAAATTTTTCCGTTGACAATATTCTGGGAAACATGGGAACCGTGATTATTATTATTGTTGTTGTCATTAACTTGCTTTTCAATGTCTGCACTATACAACGAGGACGGCGGATCCTGTGACAATATATCCATAAGATTCATGGTTGCACGATGTAAGTTGTATTACTGCAAAAAACTTAAACCAGAGAAAAAAAAAGTGAATAAAAAAAAAAAGTTGGATTTTCGAAGTTGGAGATTTTTTTTGGTTGTATATATTTTTTTTTTCTTTCTTTCTGTCTTTCCCCTTGTTACTATCGAACGCAAACTAACAAACTTCTCTGCCATTTGATTTTCCTTGTGCCAAAATAACGGTCGCGTGGTAGTGCACAAACTAAAAACTACACGTTATATAATATTAACGATAATATATATTGTAAAATTATCTAAAGTATGGACCGTACATATTCCATATCTTCTGAATCAAGTCTAGCTTCGTGTTGATACTGAACTGCGTGTCGTTTAAAGCATTCAAATCGTTAACCCAGTCCTCTTTCAATTCCAGCGGAATGAGCACATTGGAACACACCAAAAGATTGATGATCTCAATGAGCAACTCCCCTTCGTAGTCACCTTGGTTCTCAGCTTGTAATAAAATCAAAAAGTTTTCAATATTGTTCAAACATTTCAAACATATGACGTTCAATTGTTTTCCATTCAATACTATTGGCTTGTCTGCAGTCAAGTATTGGTACAATTGATACAAGACGAATATGGATGGACTGACGGAGACAATTCCAAACACCAATTGTTGGGATTTCAATAACTTGTCAATTCCATTAATAGCTACCGCACCATCAACTTTGCCCTTTTGGATCTGTATCAAGAACAAACGCAACAACGACCCAGAAATCAAGTATTTGATTGGTGATCTAATTTCATCTTCGTATCTCGTCATGACAATCTTCAAGTCTCCGTTCCTAACGTCTTCGCTGACTTGTGCTTGTGTGGTATCAATTTGGTTATCCTTTGCAAATTCGTATACCATGGATTCCAACGAACTGACATCTGAGTGCAAAGAATCCTTAGTTGTTATAGTGATCTCATTATCGCTTCTTAAGATATCCAACATCTCATATAATGGTCGGACCACCCAATTCTTGAAAAACCCAATCACAGGTTCAAGACCATTATAATTTATCCAATGAAGAATTTCATCCCAATTGTTGTAAATTTTCCTACCTTGAGAAGGCCCATAGAAAATAGCAAACGCAATGATAACCCAATACCTGGTAAAAAATGAAGGTTCAGCAGTACTAGTATACGATTTCAGTTCAAATTGAATCGTGCTATCAATTGCTTGCAATATTTTGTTGTTACTATCTTTGTCCATATCCAAAATATTGGCCAAGGAGGACAAATAATCATCAGGGTTACATTTAATTAAAACATCAATATTACTAATATTCAGTTTAATTTCTTCGTTGATTTGTCTTAATTTGGAATGTATTTCTTTGCTAACGACAGTTATAGGGAACTTGGCGACAAATTTGATTGCATTCAAGTACCAATGAAGAGAACTTTTTTCAACACTTAAAAAGCCAATAGATGGGGTTTCTTGGTGCAATGCTTTGGAAAATGTAGTATGTAATGCATGAGTGAGTTTCTTGGTCACTGTCCATGCATAATAATAATCGTTGTCTTCTTCGGTTCCCATTGATTGGTTGGAAACTTTGTAAACATTATTTTCTAAAAGTTTCTTGGTCTTGATAAACACCTCAATGGCAAAGTTGTATAACTTAACAGGCGAAGTTTGAACAAAATAAACCAATTTATTAAAAGTAGAACTGTTCAACGATTCCCAGTACACGAGTTGATTCTTCAATACCAATGTTTTGTAAATCAAATTTTCCGAATTCTTCAAAGCAGTGGTTAAAATGATATATCTCTGAATAATATCTAGGATGGTCTTGGCTTCAGATTCTAAATTCCTTTCTTCATTTCCAACCTCGGAAGATTCCTTTGCTTTCTTGTATATTGATTTCAATTTTTCCAAATTTATATTCGTTACTTTTTCGAATTTGAAATTCTCACAATCAAACAAATAGTACAATTCTTGGAAAGCTTGCAATAATGAATCGTTGACTTTGCCTTTTAATTGCTGTTCAGCTTCCAATTGGTTAGCTAGGAAAGACTTGGTGAAGGAGTTGAGTTTATCGAATTCATTCTTGATCGTAAGGGAAATCCTATTATTGTTAATCACTCGTAATATCTTTTTTGATCTTCTGGGCGTCAACCCCAAAGATATCAAATCCATCTTATCAACTGATACTTGAGAAGTTGTAGATGTATAAAAAGAAAAAGAAAAAGCAAGATTTACACAGAAGAGCAAGTTTTTAATTGTGGAGCACAAAAATTGAGGAGAACAAATGGCGAGATGTTCGCGTTCCACTAGATCTTGCAAAGAACCATACAAAAAGTTTCATTATCTAATTATTACAATAGGATACTGATTACGCCAAGTCATATTAACAGAAGAACTCTCTCCCATTCAATCAATGAATACACAATTTAATATTGGAAATTGATTTATATAAACTAGACAAAAAAAAAGTTAAAGGTCCTACCTTCTTAACTAGTTCAACGACAACCTCAAGTCTTCTCTTTGAGATTTGGAGTTTGGATCAAAAAAACCAGTATCTGCCAATGCGGTGACTCTAGTACCATGTCTTCCAAGAAGTGATTCTTCAGTGAAAACAACACTATGGTTGGCCACTCTGTTGTCCCATAAAGCACTAACTCCACGATATTCTACTGGCTCATTTTCGTCCTTCTTCTTGATACTTCCCAATTCTTTTTGCCAAGACCATCTGACTTGGATATCTCTGTTGGTTTCGATCACATCGTACAAGTAGTTCAAGATCAAGTCAGACTCGGCTGGTAACAATCCAACTATTCTCACGGTCATGGAACGGTTTACAAACAAGTATTTCCAACCAGTTGCAGGATGGGTTCTAACAATTGGATGTTCTCTTTTTACAAATTGTGGCCCTTTTAAAGGGTTCTCCCTGTCCAAGTACCCGTGAGCAGATTTGTAGATAGCAGTCTTACCATCCAAGAACTTTTGCAAAGCTGGAGATAACTTGTCGTAAGCACCGTAAGTAGAACTCCACAAAGTTTCACCACCAATACCTGGAATAGCGTCAAGATGTAAATGAGTGATTCCAGGAGTTTGCTTTTCGTGCGGAAGATCGCCGTGCCAGCCATTATCTGTAGTATTTTTGAAACTAAACATTCTTTCTCTGAAATATTCATGCCACATTACAGTTAACCCATCATAATCTGGACCGACTCTTGCTGCTTGTGGGTGAACTTCAACTTGGCCCCAGTAATGACCTAATTCAAGCTGCTTTTGTGGAGACAAGTCTTGGTCCTTGAAGAAAACGACAACTCTCTCAGCAATCAACAATGCCAATTCGTCCTTTTGCTTATCTGTCAAATCAGCCAATTGCAATCCAACAATCTCGGTACCAATATATGGAGTCAAGTGGATAACATCTTCAGCAGCATCGAACAACAGTTTCTTCTCTGGATCAGCATTCTTTCCTCTTTCAATGAATGGGAACTCTTCGTTTCTGATAGCAAACGCATCATCAACAAATATTGGAATTTTTTCATTCGTTGGGATATATGGGTAACCGTTTGACGTATCAATACCATATTTGGCAAATCTTTGCTTGGTGGTTTCTGGTAATCTCTCGGCCCATTTTGGATCAAACCCAGGATGAACCTCTTTACTTATTTTTGAAGTACCAATTGGCTTTAACGCAGCTAACCTTTCGATAGTGGCTTGAATCTCTTCTGGTTCGGGAACAGTAGCGGCTGCTGTTGGTGTCATACTATAATACACTTCTAAGTTTTGTGATAAATCTGGCCAAGAAATGAATAAACTTTTTAAAATTACGAAAAGAAATCGAGTTGACTTTTATATCCGTATCCCCTTATTCCACTGCTCTCCTATCGTTTCTTGTTAATTACAGTTGTCACAACAACACGCAATTCTGAAATATTGTGGCTGCAAATGTAGTGAATTTAATGCAGAACCAAAGGGGGGGAGTGGAGGAGAGGGAGGAGGTGAAATCGCGTTTGTGTAAACTTACACCTAGAAAGTGTCAATGTTTTCTGACACATTTCCAACCATTTTTGTCCCACCACGAAATGACCTAGATGTCCAACATTTACATATATATGTAGCTACGTGATACATATGGAGAGAGTTTATAGGAGGTGTCAAATTTCATAGTTCTTTATTTCACTCCGTACGGCCCAAATTAATTTAATCTAGAAATTGAGAATGAGGGGATGAAAATAATCCAAGGTATACCCGAAGCTATAGCGGAAGGGGCGGAATTGGGAATTTTAACATTCCGGAAAATCTATTGCCAACGGAGTTTGATTTGATAATATGCGGCACTCAGTTGCAGGTAAGACCATTTCCAGCACTTCAACGCCATGGAATTATGCCAGCGCGTGTGATTCTTAATTCTGCCTTGTCACCCCAATTTTCTCTGCGCCCATTGGTTTTATTCTACTCAGTTGATGCGATTCTAAGGGAAAACAATTAGAAATGTTACACATGCTTATGAGTACTAATATAGGAAAGAGAATATTTGCAGATTAGAAAATTAATGCGCAATAGATGTGAGTTTAAGTTCAAGTAATGTTATCGTTATCATTATGTATCACGTGCCTGATCTTGTCTACTTGTTTTTGAATCTTTCAGCATATGGCTTGTACGAAGCGATATATTATATAATATTTATATATAAGCTATATTCTAAAGATATTGGTTCCTTATCTATTCATCATCAGTACTTTTCTCGTTCAATACACCAGATGCTTTAATTAGAATATCAATGTCTTTATCATTCCAAATTTTATGCAAAACTTTTCCATCTTTATCCAAACTCAAAGTAGCAAATTCCAATTTTTCACTATTTATATTGGAGGCATCCATGGTTTTGGACAACACCTTAATGGCTAATTCACAGGCATCTTTCAAAGTCAAATCATCCTTGTAATCTTTCTTCAATAAGGTTTGAGCTGCGGAATTGTTAGCACCAATACTAGTGGCTTTCCAACCACTGTAATTACCAGAAGGATTGGATGTGAATAATTGGAATTGATATCTATCGTCGTACCCGGCATAAAGGAAACTGACACCAAAAGGTCTCAAACCACCATGCTGGGTGTAACCTTGTTTGATATCACACACGCTATTGATCAACATTTCACAAGGTATTTCTTCGTTATATGTCTTCAAGTATTGTTGGGCTCTAACTCTGGCACTGTTCACAAGAATCGAAGCATCGGCAGTCATACCAGCAACAGCACAGATCATTTGATCGTTTATAATGTACAATTTTTCAGCAGATCCATCATCATCCAACAATTTAGACGTGACTTTCTTCTCACAGGCCAACACTACGCCTTCTGGTGATAATATCCCTATGGCTGTACCAGCATTGGATATGGCTTCTTGCGCATATTCAACTTGGTATAATCTACCTTCTGGTGAAAAAATAGTAGTTCTGGAATCGTATCTTCTCGACATTGTGGATGTATGTGATAATGAGTAGGAAGGTTAGCTCAGTTGATATACAAAGTTTTATACTCAAAGAAGTTTAGAGTACTTTCGTTTTTGCTTGATTCAATTGACTATTAGGGAGGCAAGTTGGTGGGTCAGTATTGTTGATGGTGGCAATAGAAGTTTGGAACAACTTTTTTCTGTCGCTAGAGAGTTTGTTGAAAATTAGAGAGTGAGTGCTACGACATGATGAAAAAAATGTCGTGTAGTTTTTTGTTTTTTTTTAGCTACGCGACAAATTACTAGTCCTGATTTTTGTTTGGTAATTGTATCATTCAGCAACTATTTACTCATTTTAACACTACCCCATTCTAATAGAGATGTCGATTTTCATCAGTTCTACTAATGTCCCAATAGGTTATGTGGTTCCAAAATTTCCCTCGTTGTTTTGGCCCATAGGTGCCAACAGAAGTTCGTACTTACGTTCTTTTCTATATTATTCGTGGGACATCTGGAGGTTCACAGTATTTTGGTCCTTGTTACTATCCGGAGCCCTTTATGGGATTGTAGGGCTCATGGCAGCTGCTAGTAGTTTTATGAATAAGTACAGACATGGAGTGAAGATTGGGGCGAGTGGATGCTTAATGTGTTCTTTCATTGTTGTTTTCTATATTCTCGCGGGGCTATTGAAAGGCTTTATTGGAGGTGCAATCATCGGTGTCATAGTGGCAGCTATATACCAAGCTGGTGCATTGACGATGAGTACGTGGATACCGTTGACGTGGGCTGTGGCCCAAGTGTTCTATGATATCATTTCTTCGTACCTGACGAGTCTGACGATTCTATAAGAAACATGATGCTACGGTATATATTGATGATTAATGGTTTAACGGTTTATAAGGGGGTACTTTCTTTGATAGAATAGCTGATGTATATTAGTGAATATATAAGAATTCTGTAATAATATTGTAGTTGGTTGTTGATAGACCCTTCAAAGGCCAAGAACCAAGGAAAAAAAAAAAATCCAGCAAACTCGAAAATCAGATCAAATCAACACCAATGGTGTACCATTGATTATTACAGCAACCTTAACAATACAGTGCTTTTATCATGACAGATACATTCGATGTCAAATATTTGGCCATCAATCAACTAGCTTACGCTTTTAACAAATATATTCAATTTGGAACAAACAATTCTGATAGTTTGCCGCACGGTCTAGTCGATATTGCAACCAGATGTCTACAATCAATGAAACAATATGAAGTTATACATCCAATAGCCGAGACATTAGTGCAGTTTTTGTTGAATCAAGGCATATCGGTAGAAGATTACAGCAGTCAATGGATTACAACTACGCGCTCCTTAAATGAAGCTTATTTGTTACAATTAGAGCATGACGTGAGGCAGATTGTTGACCAAGCAATGGAAACTTTGTCGCCCGTAATGGCGACTGAGTTTTTTACTAAGCTTAGAAGAGCAATGGTTATAACCATAGTGCAAAATAGATATGATGAAGGATTGGGGTTGTTAAACAACTACCTAACCGTGGTGGATTTCTCAACACAGCCAAAAACAAAAGAAAAGTTCATTGGGAACAGGTACATGGAATTTTTATTCTATCAATATGTATTAAACAAGTTTTCTTTAATATGGTTCCCCAGTGATGATCACGATAGTCGCAGACCTTCATCTGTATTCAACGTTGTTACGGTAAACAAGGCTACCATAACAGCCAATTCATATAAACCTTTGAATCAGATATATGCCAAAACCACGGCATATCATCAAAAAAATGAGGCTTTGTTTTCAATGTCAGATATTGAAGCTCGCTATTATTGGGCGATAAAGTTTCTCCATTTAACTTTGTTGTTCAAGCAATTCAGGTTGGTTGAATTTTATGATGAATATACTCAATATTTTGTTGATCAAAAAGAGCCAATTGGTATACTTATTGACGACATGGAAATTCTTAGGACAAACTTGTTAATGATGTATGGTATTGCATCTATTTTTTTGAAGCCATTTAATTGTTTGACATTGCAAGGAATTGGGAAGGACGATATTTTTGTTGATCTCATGAGCGAAAGTCCGGATACTTTAGAATACAAGTTTTACAACGAAGTCATGATCCCGTTAGCCAAATGTCATTTCAGAAAAGTTAAATCCTCTTTGAAAAATCGATCCTTTGTAATAGAATTACAGACAAAACTAGAGTACAATTTCCCTGTTTCGTGCAGGAGTTCAGATGGAAGTTATGGCCCATCCTTTGTTGATTACTTGAAGATGATGATAGATTTGAAAAACTTCTTCCTTATATTAACTAGTTCGAGAGAGATACCCAGATCAAAGCTTTTGCATTTATTGGGGTATGTCGTGGAAGAAGAAACCTCAGCTGAAATTAACGACTTGACCAATACATTCATAGGGGTTATTGCTGCATTGGATTTAAAGAAATATGGGATTTATTACGATGCTGACAATGAAATTTTTGTCAACAAGGCATTGGCCGATTCTTCAGAAGAAATAGCTGTGTTGCAACAGAACATTGAAGATTTGAAAAATGAAGTCGAGGCAGAGACGCTTGCATCCAGGATGACGAGTTTGCTCTTAGAGAAGTACTATAGTTAATCGTCGTTAGATATATCGGTGAGTCTAAAGTTTAATTAATCTAGTTACTAACTTCATAATATACAACCTTGCGTCTAAAGGATTGAACATTACTTTACTTATGTCTAAACTTATTTCGTTGTGGAATAGGAATTGGTTGATCAAATAACAACTGATCATAATGACATAAACCCCACAATCATCGAAATTCTGTTGCTGATCACATTTTAAAATCTGTACCTTAATCTTACCATGCACGAATGATTTACACGATTGTAATTTTTTGGCCAAGTTCTTCAATTGGAGATCTGTCGATTCATCATCATCTGTTTGCATAGAATCATAGACGTACAAGGTATTATCTAGCAATGATAAGACACCAAGAGCCCAATGGTCACCATTATCATCGTCTTCTAAATCAACATCCATTTCATCTATAAAGTTAAGCGGTAAGAAAATAAATTTCAGTTTTTTCAAATCGTCCACGGGCAATAATGCTTCAACGTCGTCTGGGAAATGCAATAATAATTGAACCACTGATGGGGGTAATATTTGAATTTGATTGGAGAACGCTCGTCCACATTTGATAAACATCTGCACTATCAATTCATAGATCAATGAAATGTTGTTGTCATTTAGCCATTCTCCTGGTAAGAGATGTTCCAAATCTGATTTATATAATGCAATTGAATGATACTGTAATATTTTAAAATCTGTCTTTGTGTTTTTGTCCTTGCTGTCTTTGTCGTCAAGTATGCTATTGTATAACGACTTTAGTTCTCGTTTTGCCAAATATGGTTTGAATTCGGGTATTCTAGACAGGACACCATTGGCATCTAATTCCTGTTCACGTTGTACTTTCCGTCTTCTCGAAGCATTCACCTTTTTCACTTGTCTTGCTTCTCTTTTTTCCAGTTTACTGAGCTTCTTTGGTGGTGATGTAGGCGTGGATGATTTCTTACTTTCACGATCATCCTGATCTTCTTGTTCTTCGGGTATATATAAATCCCACGGCAACTCTTCTAATCCGTTAGTCACGCCCTTGTGACCATTTGCATTGTCTCTTTCAATCGTCTCATCTGTTAGGCAATAACCCTTGTGTTTCACGTAAACAATTGAGGCCATGCTATGAAGGACTTTGTTTGGGGCCGGCTCATCAAGTGGATGTGGAGCGAGATTCAGGTTATTTTTTTTTTTTTTTTTTTTTTATTGAACGAATCTTTTGAACTCTATTTCGGACCTGTTTCTCATCAAGTGAAATATTCCGATTTGGCCATAGATTTCTTTTTTTGCAGACCTTTAACAGACTTCTCTTCATTCACATATAGATCAGAGCTTTGTTATGAGATCGCGGATATGTGTTTTATCAAAGAGGTTTCTCTCCACCAGATCACTATTGTCGACACCTTTCACAGCGGGTCAACCAACCTATGAAACCAGACCACATCTTATTACAAAGCCAGGAGATTTGACTCCCGGAATATCGGCAATGGAATATTACCAACGTCGATTAGAATTATCGGTCAAACTCCCTCCAAAATCATTGGCTATTATTGTTGGTAACTCAGTGAAGTTTAGTTCTGGGAGTGTGTTCTATGATTTCCAACAAGATAACGATTTGTACTATCTCACGGGATGGTTGGAGCCAGACACAGTTGCAGTCATAGAGAAAAGGGGAGATAATGGAGCAGATGATGTGGTATTCCACATGTTAGTTCCTCCGAAGAACCCGAAGAAAGAATTATGGGAAGGTCCGAAAAGTGGGTTGGAAGGAGCTTACGAAATATTTAATGCCGATTTGGTGGAAGATGTCAAAAGCACCCCCACTTATTTAAAGCAGTTGATCAAAAATAGCGAACACATATATTGGGACAAGAAGTACGATCTGAAAACATGTGATGGAATCAAGCAGTTCTTCAATTTTGGTGAAAATGACAATGTGAATGAGATCATCCTAAAGTCCAACAAGCACATTCATCAATTATCACCTATACTAGCCGAGATGCGACTCGTGAAGTCACCAGCAGAGATTGCGGTCATGCAAAGGGCATGTGACATTTCTAGCACTGCAATCAATAAAGCTATGGCCAAAGTAGGTACTGATGATCCTATCACTTCCGAAAATGTGTTGGCACGATATTTAGAGTACGAATTTGTCAAAGGTGGCTGTGAAAAACATGCGTATATTCCGGTTGTCGCCAATGGCTCCAATGCGTTGTGCATGCATTACACGAGAAACGACGACTTGTTATGGGAAGATGACTTAGTTTTCATCGACGCTGGAGGGAAATTGGGAGGATACTGTGCGGATATTTCTAGAGCATGGCCAAACAACCAACGAGGATTCACAGGCGCCCAAAGAGATATATACGAAGCGGTTTTGGCAACTAATAAGAAGTGTATCGAGCTTTGTAATGCTTCTTTGGGGCTCTCGTTTCATGACATCCACGAGATTTCGGTCACAACGTTGAGACAGGAGTTGAATAATCTTCCAGCATTCAAAGGCACAACGGACAGCGATGTGGCTAGAAAGTACTACCCCCATTACATCGGCCATAACGTCGGCTTAGATTTGCACGATATTCCATCCGTTTCTAATTATTCACATTTACGAAAGAACCAGGTCATTACGATAGAACCTGGATTGTACATTCCACTTGATGGTCCAAAATCATACAGAGGAATTGGGTTACGAATAGAAGACAACGTGGTGGTGGGTCAAACCCATTCTGATATAATTAATTTAACACGCACATGTAAAAAGGAGGTAGCCGATGTTGAGGCACTAATCAGTGGTACCTGTAAATAGATAGATCCGATTTGAACAACAATTGCATTTTTTTTGTTTTTTGCTTTACAGTGTAACTATTTAAATGCTAACTACCTTCGTTCTCTTAATTCAAAGACAATCCCAAGGCTTCTCTTTGAGACTTTGATTCCGGATCAAAGAAACCAGTGTCAGCCAAGGCTGTCACTCTGGTGCCGTGTCTACCGACAATTGATTCTTCAGAATGGACAACGGCGTGGTTAGCGATTCTGTTATCCCACAAGGCACTAACACCACGGTAAACTGGTGGTTCATTATCGTTCTTCTTGTTCTTGATACTTCCCAATTCTTTTTGCCAAGACCATCTAACTTGAATATCTCTGTTGGTTTCGATCACATCGTACAAGTAGTTCAAGATCAAGTCAGACTCGGCTGGTAACAATCCAACTATTCTCACGGTCATGGAACGGTTTACAAACAAGTATTTCCAACCAGTTGCAGGATGGGTTCTAACTATTGGATGTTCCCTTTCCACATGTTTCGGTCCCTTCAAAGGATTTTCTCTGTCCAAATACTGGTGAGCAGATTTGTAGATAGCAGTCTTACCATCCAAAAACTTTTGCAAAGCTGGAGATAACTTGTCGTAGGCACCGTAAGTAGAACTCCACAAAGTTTCACCACCAATACCTGGAATGGCATCGAGATGTAAATGAGTGATACCAGCAGTTTGCTTTTCGTGAACAAGGTCACTGTGCCAGCTGGAGTTACCAAGCTTGGAGAATTTGAAAGACAATGGTAAATCCCATCTTTCCTTTTGTTGTTCTTGCCAGATGATGGAAATACCATCGAAGTCTGGACCAATTCTGGTAGCTTGTGGGTGAACTTCAACTTGGCCCCAGTAATGACCTAATTCAAGCTGCTTTTGTGGAGACAAGTCTTGGTCCTTGAAGAAAACGACAACTCTCTCAGCAATCAACAATGCCAATTCATCCTTTTGCTTATCTGTCAAATCAGCCAATTGCAATCCAACAATCTCGGTACCAATATATGGAGTCAAGTGGATAACATCTTCAGCAGCATCGAACAACAGTTTCTTCTCTGGATCAGCATTCTTTCCTCTTTCAACGAATGGATATTCCTCATCTCTGATAGCAAAAACTTCATCAACAAATTTTGGAATTTTATCGTTGGTTGGAACGTATGGGTAGCCATTGGAAATGTCAATTCCGTATTTGGCATATCTTTGTTTGGTAGTTTCTGGTAATTTATCACCCCATTTTGGATCGTATCCAGTAACAACATCTTTCTTACTTCTGGAGTGTCCAATTGGTTTCAAAGCAGCTAATCTTTCGATAGTAGCTTGGAACTCGTCCTGTTCTGGAGCTGTTGTAGTAGCGGTTGGAGCCATGTCGTAATGTGATTATAGTGAGCTGCTAAAGTGATGATTTGATGATTTGTGATAAATCTCTGGCCAAGAAATAGATAAAGTTTTTAGCATTAAGAAGAGAAATTAAATGTACTTTTATACCCCCTATCCTTATTCCCATTTAATGGTTGTAGTGCCCGCTTTTAACTATAATTGCTTATTAATCATGGGAGGGTGCCACAATGTGTCGCAATTCTCAGCTATTGTGGCTGCAATTTTTCTTTTGAAGGAGATTGCAGAAAGCGGAATCAAAGAGGAAATTTTGCGCGATTGACTACTTAGAGTTAATGATAGAATATTTTGACTTCTTGTCAATTTCTTTCGCTCGGTTGATATAATGAAGTAGATAAGTAACATTTATTTAGAAGTAGTACATGGTGATGCCTCGGTGCTGTAATCATAGAGATGAAAGGCGAGTGTGGTCATACACGTGCGACGATACACTGCTTCACCGGAAACGGTCAAAATCTGATTGATAAGAAGATCCACAATGAGGAGATCATGGTTAAAGCCGAATGGACGGAATTAAATATTTTGCAAGTGTGGCGAGTCTGCTTGTATACGGTGGTCTGATAGAATAGATTAACAAATATCATTGGATTACAAATACACATATGAAAAGAAAACGCGGTATACATTAACATAAATTTAAAAATTGGTCAGAACGGAATTAAATCACGAGCCATGGTTATTGCAAATTTGAAATTATTCTTTGCCATAATCAAACCGTGGGCTCATAGAAATCAAATCTTCGACTTCTTCATCCATCATCTGGGTAACTTTTTTATAGAATGGATCATTTCGAATCATTCTACTCCATTTAGCCAAGTTGGGGTACAATTTTCTCAAATCTCTCTTGTCGTGACAGATTTCTTTAGCCCCATCTAGGTTATCAAACACATTTTCATATATTGGGAAACTCAATATCACATCAGCTCCAGTTAATTTGTTCCCGACAAAATAACCCGTACCATTTGCGGCCAATCTATCTTCAAGATATTGCATGTTCAAGTACCATTCATGTTTATAATATCCGTTATTTATGGCTTTGGCAATGGTGTCTGCTATTTTTTTGGTTCCGAACGGTGCAACATGTTTGGCCACTGAATTAATTAAAAGTGCCATTTGAATATGTTGCAATGAACCTTCTGCGTAATGCAAGAAATATTCCACTTCAAGTTGTTGGTCTGGATTGACCGGATTAAGGATATTGCTGGTGTCGTAATAACGTAACAAATATTGTATTATGAACCCCAGCTCAACGATCTTAATAGGTGCTCTACCATCAGCGAAGATGATCTCTAAAATAGGGGATTTACCCAATTGATGAACATCAAAAAGTTGCAATGGACCACGCCAGGTTTCTGGATGTCTCAAATATATCTTCACCTCGTAATCTAGTTGAAGGATTTCCAATAACCAAAGTATTCTATGAGATCTGGAATCATCGAGCCTATGGAAGTGTTAGTATCACTGCAATTTCAAGTTATTGTTATTTTATTTTTATTGCGGTTCTATTGTTGTTTAATAGAGTTGCATTTTTAGTATGAAGGCTTGAAAACGTACCAATGCAAAATAAATCTATCTTCAAGTCCCTTTGGGTCAGCCATGTTTAATGTGTTTTTGATGTAATGTGCAAAAAGACAAGCAATAAAGGGATGGAGGGATTAATACAGGGGATGAAATTCGTGGAGGCTTGAATAGGGTCAGTTTTTGGTTAATTTATAGCTTTGGGTTTGATGAGGTGGAAGATGTGAATGCCAGGGGGCACCCATTACCGGTTTAGGAAAAAAAATGTTAAGTGGAGAAGTACAATACTGCGGGGCCAAGAAGGTAACCAAAATAATATACCGAAAAAAAAAAAAAAAAACTAAATTAAATTAAATTAAAACCCCCAATTGAGATAGACACACAGACTAAACAGGAAAGCTAAGACATATGAAGATGTAGGCACAATGAGAAATAAGGGGTTGTTATTTCAAACGATAATGACTGGACACACAGCAGACAAAGATATAAATGAAACGATATACAGAGGGATCTCTGTAATAGTTACACAATCTTTTTGTTTCTTTGTCCGCGTGGCTCAGTGGAGGGTTTATTGTTGGGTCCGTGTTCCTCCACGACTTACTTACCATAATGAGTATGGCTAGAACTTCTAGTACAAACGACACTTGTTCAAAGTTAATCAAAGGGTCATAAATATTACCCGTGAAACGTAAAACCTATATTCATTGCCGTAGCTTTTTCTTCAGCTACATCTCTATATAAACTACCTTATTCCCGACTTGCACCCATTGCGTTTTAAAAGATGGTGCAATTACACTGTTAGGATAAGTATGAGCATTGCGACACTGGCTTATATCAATCATGGTACAAGCACCTGTGAGAAGCGCGTCCACTCCTCCACGTGTCACTCTAATACATCCTCTAACCAATACTTTCTCCAAGTATTTAAGTAATGATAAAGATGCCAATGAGGAATCACTAACTGCCAGACCACAATACGATAAATCTATTTCTCTTAAATATGGCAATCCCGTCGAAACAGCATATATGGATAAATCTGTCAATCCACAACAGAAATTCAAGTTTAGAATTTCAATATTAATGGCCCGATTCACTATGGCGTGCATTGCTTTATCGGTAAGATAGCTGCATTGTTGAAGACTTAATTTTCTTAGTGATGGCAGAAACGGAAGTCTTTCAAACCCAGCATCGGTGATCCCAGAACATCTTGTCAAATCCAAACTTTCCAAATTGTGAAAATATGGAACCACACTATCGGTGATGCTCTTGCAATAACCCAAATTCAATATTTTTAAATCGCTTTTCAGTAACAATCTTTCAACAACATCGTCGTTCACTTTCCGACAATTGGACAAATCGATCTCACGTAAACTCTGTCCTGGGAAACACAAATCCATGATGGCCATGCCACTGATCTCCCAGTTGGATCTCATGCGCAATACTTTGAGGTTGCCTCCAATTCCCATTCCATTCACCATGTATGAGAATCCTTCATTCGTGATATGGCAACAATTCGATATGTCAACTATTTTGGGCCGTGTCCCCACAAAATTGGTAATTGCCATCAATGCCTTATCGGTAACTATGGTAGTGAAGGGTCGGAGATCGACCAGATTGATATCGATTTTTTTCAATAAATCCCTCCATCGTTTACTCACACAACTAATCTTCATCAAATCTGCAATTGATAAATATGAAAAAATCTTCATTAAAATCGTATCTGGTAAGGGGGACGTGATGGCAAGTACAGAAGACCTTCGTCTTTGGATCGATGCCATTTTCATTCGCTTGTTGAATGGCACATATTCTTCTTCCACTGCCTTTCTTTTGACGGGAGGAGTACTGGGTCCTAGAGACCAGTTTGGTTTAAATATTTCTGGAACTGGTTTGACAACGCTTCTTCGCTTGGCAGTAGCAATCATATCCCCTGCAATCTCGGGAAAGCTTTTCGTCAAATCGGCAAGAAACTCTAGTTTGATGACTATCAAATCGCAATGCGTAACAGATCTAATGGTGGCTGTTCTCACTATAGGCTTGTTCTCCAAATAATTCAAAAATGACATCTCTCCAAAATAGCTTCCACTGGAAAGTCTCGCTACAGGGGTTTCAATCATCCCATTTTCGTTCAACACTTCTACTTCTCCATCTATAATAAAATAAATATCCCCACATGTATCCCCCTTTCGTAGTATATATTCGAATGGATTGTAAACCAATGGTTCCACACTCAATGCCAACTCATGCATGATATCTGGCGGTAGCACTTGGAAAATAGGTAGGTTCTTTATGAAACTTTGCACAGATAATGGCTCTTTATTCTTTTTGTCTTGCATTGCTAACCTCTCTTGGGCTTCATCTCTAATGCGTCTTTCTATCGAAGGAAAATTGATTAAGACTTGGTTAAGGGATTCGGATGTTAACACAGCTAATAATACCTTGGTTTTGGCAATCACCGTGGCTGTTCTTGGTCGATTGTACAATATTCCGATTTCCCCAAAAAATTCTCCCTGGTTTAGTTCGGCATATATGGTCTCCCCATCTGTCGAAGTCACACTGACGGTTCCTTTTAGTATCCAGTACATCGATTTTGAAGGATCTCCCTTTTTGATGATGTATTCCTGTGGGTGGTATTGATTCAAGTTTAAATTTGCTGCCACTTTTTTGTGGAATGTGATTGGTGCGTCTACAAATAACGGGAATGTAGCCAACTGATCTAGAAAAATTTTGGGGACGTTATATTTCTCTAGCTCATCGTCGGAATTGCAGTTGATGTATTCGGAATTTGATGTAGGTGGGGACGGGATGGCATTGTCGAGTCGTAGTTTGGAAACCTGTGTGGATTTGGGAGAGGATAGTGGGGAAGGGTTGTAGCTTTTCTTCTTGAAAGACATAAGTAATTATTGAAAAAAAAAAACGACTTGGAAGTAATGTAAAATAATAATAATAGTAGTAGGTGATGAAGTAGAAACTGCGGTAAATAATAATAGCAATGCGATTTGGGAAATTTGGTAGATTTATATCTCAACTACACGAGAAGAAAAAAAGAAATTCAAAACATCGACTATAGAACGTTTGAAATTTCTTCTTCTGCATGAACAATACATTTTTCCATCGAACGGAATTTGGGCATAGTTGTACATTTCTGCGTTATTTTGTACCATCAGCTAACACCGAACGGATTATAGGATGTTTACGTCTTGTTACTTGTTGTTACTTGTTGTTGTTGTTGTTCTTGTACCCTGAGATTATTTTCTTAGTTTTATCATCTCTAGTTCTTTCATATTATTTAACGGAAAAACTTTGCCACAACTGTTGCATTTTTGAATATTTTTTTTTTTTACGAGCCACAACGTCATGTGACCTCGAGGAAAATCATGGCTTTCCAGGTTTGCTGGTGAGTTACGTACAAAAGCATACCTCTGTGAATAAATCATAGTGCCGAGTTCATTCTACATGCTCTGCTGTTGGTTGATCCCAAGAAAAAGTAATCGAGAAATACAATTAAGGTTTTTTAGTATTTTTAGAAAAAGGGTTGATTATGAAGCAACGTGACAGTGAATTACACCATAGTAGCTCATCCTTCTAGTAATTTGTGGGGCAGTCCTTACCGCTGGGCTCTATGAGAATAAAACTTGTCAATAAGGGATTATTAATCTACTTTGTCTAGAGAACAATCAATCGAGGTTTTTGTTTCACATTGGAGCGAACCAAGTTTAGATGCAAAGTGATAATTAACTGACCAGTCAACATATCATGAATTTTAGTATCACTTCTATCATGACTTTTAAGACTCATGGAATGTAATACAATATCCAATACGCATACATTTCAGTCTCTAGGTAACTATCGATTTCTCTTTCCAAGTATCTGTTGACTTCCAAAGAGCCAACTAATCATATGAATTCATTAAGGAACCCACAAATATAGTAATATAACGTTCTAGTCTAGACTAACTGTGTCTGGCTTTTCGTCTCCACTGTCTTCTTCTTCTTCATAGTCAAGGTAATCAGTCTCAATTTCTGAGAAATCAGTAGTATCTGGAGTACTTACTTCTTCATAATCACTTTCATTTCTCAAATTGGATCCAGTTGATCTACCAGCACTTTTCAATTCGTCGTCCTGGTAATTGTCAGCAAAATGGGTTTGGTTGGCTATTTTAGCTTCTTCTAATTTGTTACAACAGTATTCTGCACCTTTACTAAACAAGTTTTCGGCAGTGGCATAGATGGCTTCTTTGTTATTTATTGCAGCTATGGTAGCACCCAACACCGCACCGACCCCAAGGGCAACCTTGACTGACACTGGTATCATAAACATATTTGCCGTTGGTAGAATAGTACAAAGTTAGAAAAAATTTGGGGAATAAATAAAAAAAAAGATACTATGATCTACTATTTTCTAGTGTTATCGCCACTGTCAAAATTGCACTACTGGAAATTAGAATTTCAGATCGGCAATCAATGTTGGCGGAGTGACTGTTATCTAACCCGTATACTTCAATCTTTAGACTTATATGCGGTGAAGTTTTCTAATCAACAACTACCTAATTCTATACCGGTCCAGAGTACGATATTTGAGGAAAAAACGTCAACCTTAGATCTTCACAGACTTGCATCTACCCCAAAAAACTCGTCAGTGCAAGATTGTTCGTTCGTTTCCAAACCAACAGCTCCTTATTGATTATGATCTATCTTTGGTACAGTCAACTAAGAATGAAAGTAGAAACCAATTTCCAATATAATTGTCAAAAATAAATTTATATATATTTAGTGGTTAAACATTAAGCCTGGACAAAACAATGATTTCAGATGACAAAAACCGGTTCATGAAACTAAAAATTGGTGACATCAGGATTGTCCTACAAATGACTTGCCAGGGGTATTGTGGGATAGGAGATCCATCGGTCGCTGTATGTCTTATCTGGGTGAACAACCATTGAAGGTTTTCAAATCAAGAATCAAAACTAGGATTGAAATGGGACGGTGTCATATTTACCCAGACATTCTCTCATAAGATCGGATATGGTTGATTTGTCTGGGAGGTTATGCATCACACACACACACCATGGAACAGCAAGTATAGACCTTCTCTGTAGTGGATATGGATTGAATTTCATCCATGCTCTATTTGCCAATGCCAATTGAACAACATTGGAAGTTGCAAATCGCAGATGAACCCAAATTCGAAACGATCCATCCACAAGGACTATGAATGACATATGCTGGTGCTGATCTATTCGATGATGGAAAGCTGAAAACTTGGGAGTAAATTGTATTTCAAGAACGAGCAGTATCTGTAGTGATATTCACAATACTATTCGAACTAACCATTGAATCATCAGAGGCTGTGGTGGAAATAATCGTAATCCATTCCGTGTAAAAAATAACTGGAGCATCGCACATAAATATCTTCTTTAACAAAACCATTGTATTGAATACTATTTAGCAAAACACTAAGGCAAGGGGTAAACGGAATGTTATGTTTTATAATGCTGCGATCAACACCACAGGCAATTCAACACACTAGTAGTCATTGAGGGGGTGTGCCGGAAGTTGCAAATTTGGTTGAACAATGGGTTATCTTGACCTGTGTATATGCATTCTGTTAATTGGGTGAATCGGATCAAACATAGGTGTTCTTCAAAAGACAGCATGTACATTTTTCATTGCGTTTCTAGATTCTAAAACACACCTATAAAATTATTTTCTGTTCATTCGTATATGCAGATTCCGAGCAACCGCAATTTTGATGCTGTTGGTGATATTTTCACGTGATTACCTACATTATTTAGAGTAATTTTCAGAAAATAAACGGACAGCAGCTTCGCCGAGGTCTGTTTTTCCCCCGGAAATCGCCCATTTCGGGCGTGCCGGGGTTCCCCCTCCCCCGGTTTTCACCCCAAATCGCGCCAAATCGGCGCGCCGGGGTGGGCCCTCCCAGGGCCACCGGCTCCCCCACATTGGGGGAACCCACTCCCTGGCCAGGGAGTGCGCAAGCCCCTCCTCCTGGAGGCTCGCGCCGCCGGGGGGACTTTTCCCCCGGACTGGCCCCCCATTTAGGGGCATTCCGCCCCATGGCCTGGGGGGCCCAGACTAGGCAGGTGGTCAGCCCGCCCAGTCTTCCTATATACATCCTATATCCTATATCCGGACTATACACTACATACTACCCTATATACTATATACAAACCAAGGAAGTGGTGACTAGTCACTTCCCTGTTGAAGAGCCACCGCTAACCCACAACCGCCTTTAAATTGTGGACCCTACTCAAGGTAGTTCAAGGTGGCGCCAGACCTTCTTTGGGCAGCTCTTCTGTGGATATCCCCTAAAGGCCCTGGTTTCCCATTTCCATTTGACTTCACTGTATCTTGGATGTCAATTTAACTGCCATGTTGGGAATGGATTTTATTGGAAATAAACTTAACTGCCATATTGGGAATGTGTATTATTGGAAACCAGCCAACCGCCACATTGGGAATGGATATTATGGGAAACCAGCTTAACCGCCGTAACAGAAATTGATTATAAGTTAGTATGGTATTCTAAAACAAACTCAATTGAAAATATACTCACTTTATACGTCTTGATATGATTTATTATCATTCATATCGATGATTGATGATGGATTGATGTTGTATTGATATAAAACACAAGAAAGAAGAAGAAAAAAGTGTTGTAAAAAAGTTTTTTTTTTTTTGGGAAACTTGATCTCCTTTTATAGTTGTAATTTTTGGTACAGATGGGTATTTCTTGCCATACAGATTTAGTGTGTGGAGTTGTACTTCAGCGGCTAATTTTTTTTTTTTTGTTATGCGTTTTTTTTTACAGCCATTTTCTGCACAGCCTCTTCATTTTTTTATTAACAAAATATTGTATATAGATTCTCTCACACAGAGTAATTATGTTTTTTCCAATGCCAAATCGAAAATGGTAATGGTTGAATTTACTAAGACGGCAAGTACAAACAATATTGAAGAGGAATTGTCCACCATTTTACGGGGCGTTTCCATGTAAAGTGATATATAGAGTTGTCTTATCCTATGCCACACAGTATCACACAGAAGAAAGCAGTACAGGACTGTATAATTACCCCGTGTATATGCTGCACACATAACCTTTGATTACAGAAACCCAACTGCTCAATTATAGTGTTTGGAAGAATGCCTAATACACAATGGTGAAGTGACTGAACACGTAAGTGAAATTGGCATATTCTTTAACAACGAGAAGAACGAATCTCTATCTCTATTAGAGTCACGAAATGAATAATCAAATCGCTCACACGCAAATTATACGGGACATATGGCAATGATCTACATACAGAAATTGTGGTTCTCAAAACATGAAAGAAAAACCTTGATTCCACCAATGAAGTGACAAAACGAAACATATCTTTAAGCATTTTAATAAACCTATTTTTTCTAGTCACACAAGCAATCCCCTTCGGCGCCAGCGAATGTCGGGACATGATGGCGCAAGTCGAGTCCAAGTTGCATCAATTTCACGCCTACTGAAGCCAAAAGCTAAGGTGCAGAGTGTGGAAGGTTACCTTCAACATGATACGTTCGAGTGGTTGGAGTTATTGGTTTAATGGTTGTGAATACGCGGGTACTCTAAGGGGTTGCTCAAATAATATTAGGGTAACATGTTCAAGTAAATAGAGTAGCTAAACCAATGGTGGTCTGTTTGGACACACATTGTATCGTATAATCTATGTATAATAGTTGTTTCGATGACTGCCAAAATGCGAAATTGTGGGGGACGAAACGGAACAACGAATTGGCATAGCACAAAGGAAACTTCAAACTTTGCATTGCGAACGTTGAGCTACAAGTTTCTACATCTGTCTTCAAATTATAATTATAATTGACCGTGAAATTAACCATCATTGACTCTAACTACTAATGATTGTTATTATAAAATACATACAAACCAAAAAAAAAAAAAAAAAAAAACAAAAGGAAAACCGATGGATATGAACAATCATTTGTACTAAAGCTTGCTTCATATCTCTCTTATGGTATTCTTCCTTGTTTCTTTCCATGAAACCAAAATCAAAACTACTCTATCAAGTAAACCAATCCCCATGCTGCTCCTGCCGCTATGGATCCAACAACCACCATTTCAAATCCAGCAGCATATTTCTTATGTGTAGGACAGTCATCACCCATGGAAATACTACACTTGAAATAACCAAACAACATAAGCACCACCAACATAGCCACCACACTTGTTATTAATCCTGTACCGACATGACTAGTGAAGAAATATGGTAATAATGGCACAAATCCACCAATAAAATATGATGATCCAATGGTAATGGCCGAAGTTAATTCTCTTCCATCTGCAGGTTCTTCTAATCCTTTACCAAATCTTATAACGAAATCGATTAAATTTCTTGGTTTTGCATCTAAATCTTTCAAAAACGATATGATTGTTTGTTCACTACCACCCAATTCATAGATTATCTCAGCAGCTTCTTGATTGATCAATTCTGGTTTTTTGAAAAATTCCAATTTTTCCTTTTTAACTTGTGAATTATAGTATTCAGACTCTGATTTAGCAGCTAAATAACCACCCAACCCCATTGATATAGCTCCGGATACTAATTCTGCCATACCACCAGTAATGACCAATTTGGAATCCCCCAAAGATGATAACCCCGCAGTTAATGCAAATGGAACGGTTAAACCGTCAGATAAACCTATGATAATATCGGACATTACTCTTGGGTCAAATGAGTTGAAAAATGCATTTAAACCAGTGGCTGGTTCTTCTTCTTTAAGTTCTCCTGATGATGAATGGACAGAAGCTGCTGTTTGTATGATGGCTTCTTCTCTGGCGATTTGTTGTGCTCTTTCATCTGATTCGTTAGTGGATCCATAAGGAATTTGGTTGTTGTCTATTAATCTCTCCACTCTGGCTAATTCATCATCGGATTTTTTGGATGATATAAGACTGGTGACTCCGTTTTTGATTGCTACTAGGGACATTGTAGATATATGTAATGATGTAGAAGTATGTGTGAAGAATATACGATAATGGATAATCGATGAAATTAAAAAAAAAGTAGTTGTTGGTAAAAAAAAACAGTGGAAAATTAAAGTGAAAGTAAAAGAGAAAGCAAGAGATGAAATATTTATAATTTCACTCTGAATGGATCTTTTATTTTTTTTTTTTTTTTTTTCTGTGAGTCCTTATATTTTTTTCAGTTGACTTGTTTTTGCGTACAAGACGTGGAAAAAGGGGGGTAGTATCAGGAATACTTGGTTATGTAATACGCAAGAAGAGAAGATTGGATCTATGATTGTAATATAAGCTATTAGTAGTACATATGCTGCCACGGTGTAGGTCTGAGAAAAACAGTGGTTAGGGGAGGGGGGAAAAGAACCAAGAATACCCCGTCAGTTGAAGGCAATAATTGACGGGGGGAAAGGAAACCACTGCGTAACAGCAATTGTTGCTAAAATGCAAAAGGTGGCGGACGTTTGTTTTTGGCATGGCTGATAGAAGGTTTTTTTGGTTGGCTTTTTTAACTTTGTGCAACCAAACCTAACTTTGCTGACAAATTCCTGTTGTTCTATTGGCTGGAACCACATTGCTATTGTTATGCAATAGTCATCGGTCCGATAATATCGGAGAAGAGTCGTGTGGTTGTGTCAAAATCCTGTAATGTCTTAATTCTTTTTTTCTTTTTTTCTTTTTTTTTTCTACGGCTTCGGCTTTTGTTGTTTGTTGCTTACATATTTTAGAATGGTCCAAAGTGGTTTGTGGAACTGCTAATTACTAAGTTAGGACGAGTTAAAACTAACTATTGTTGAATTTATTAACTCCTCTTTCATTATCATCGTCTCTGTTTTGCCGCATTTAAGTTGAGCCAATCATAGACTGGGCATTTGACAATAAAGCAAAATTAGCCCAAAACAGGAAAACTTTAGCTTTTAAATTGTAATTGTAACTCTTTCATAACCCACTTCCCAATGTCTTCTTTACCCCGTGGTGACATTCTGATATATATTTGGAAGTAGTGCTAACCAATTGTGCAGTATGTATGTGTAAAGAGGATTAGGATTAGGTTTATTTCACACAACTTACAAAACCATTATACATTGTTTAGGGTATCATTTCATTGCCGATCTTTCTGATGTAATGCATATGCACCTTTTTAATCTTGAACGTGTTTCATACAAGAGGAAAGATATCGGGAACATTCATTACTGTTACGTGCAATGTTTGGTGATTATGAGAGCAACTTAGAGAAAAAAGGAGAAGGAAGGTATGATGAGTGAATGATAACGATTGTAAATTTTATTTAGTACCACGTTGGATAATCAAAGCTTAAAACAGTTGTATATATTTCAGTTTCTTTTATCAGTAAATTGTAAAATCTCAAAACCCAAAACGCAAACTTGATTATCCACCACAGTTACTCTTAACTCCATCAAACCAAAACAAAAAACAATACAGAGTTTATCTGGAAATTGAAAGAAATTGCATGGGGGATGAATAAAATGGCAAATATATCTTATCAACACAAACTCATGATATGCACAACTTATAATTATGGTCTAAATGGTTGGAACAAGCTAAAACTAAATAAAATTGGGAAGTGAAACCACTTTTGGGTTATGATATTGCGTTCTGCTCATAACTCCGGTAAGAAAAAAAATTCTAAGCAATTATAATCACGTGATATATCAACATAAAATGGCTTAATTCCGGTTTATACACTTGATTTCTAATTCTTGAGTTATCCATCATCATAACTATAGTATTACAACACTCGGAGTATTACCAAGTCATTACTGATTAATTTTTGAACATGTGAGAAAATCTCATCCTTTGGTGATTTAATTTCGAGCTAAATTTGTTGTTTATTCGTACTAATTGTCTGTAGTAAAACAAACGTGAAACAAAAAAAAAAAAATTATGTCAACGTGTAGGGTTCAATTCTGTGGTAGATCCACCAGTAGAAACCAATCAAGGGGAGTATTCTTCTTTCAATGAACAATTCGATTCCCCTTCATATTGCCAGTAAGATCAAGAAGTAAGGAGTAGTTCAGTGCAGCACGTTGGTACGCGTGTCCCTAATTGAGTATATTTCTTTTTGCAACATTTCTAAAAATATGCATGCATGCAAAAGATGCAAAGATTTTTTTTTCGCCAATCATTTTTCAATTTTCAATTTTCAATTTTCAAAATTAATGGTTGCTTTTGGCGATCCTCAAGGGGTGGGGGTGTGTTTCATAATTGTAAGAACTTGGAAATACATCATCTAATATACCAGTTTCAATAGACAGTTGTATAATTGTAATAGTATTTATAAAAGAAGCTACTTCTTAATTATTGTGGTAGTGTTTACAAATTGTCCAAATCAGGCCCAACCTAGAAAAAAAAAATAAGGTACAATAGGTGAGGTGGAATCCGAGGCGAACAAAGGAGGAGGAGGAGGCGTACTTTTTTTTTTGTCACCCACCCGTTCTGTACGGCGACTTGAAACCAAAAATAAAACATCGCAATAAAAAAACACCAACAGCACAATAAAGAAAAAAGAAGAAAAAAAATGAGACAAGATCAACACAAGCTTACAATGGCTGGTCAGGTACACCTGAAATTTCATATGTAGAGTTACAGCAAGGATGAACCCTTATTTCAGTTCAGTCCATATAATTTCATCTGTCAAATTACAAATTTCATCCTGACTTAACCTGCTAATTAATTAACTGCATTTTTTTTTGATAAACGATGCCCGATTAACAGAAAAGTTGCAAAATAAAGATGCTAAAAATAGGAGGAGATGAATAGGAAAGATTAAATACTGAAGGAGAAAGTTGTAATTGGGGCTTCTCTGTTTCAAATCAAAAACATAATTTTATTATTTTCTTGGAGGGGCCCACACATTCTGTTGTGGTTTCATACTTTCTCTCACATTGTCACACATTGTCATACATCGTCATACGTGTTCTTGCAGCTTCTCGCGACTGAGCCAACCAATAGCAAAAAAAAAAAAAAACAAAGAATCAACCAGCAAATTTCGTGGTATGGATTTCGTTGGTCTAACCAACAACACTGTGATTATTTGGTCTCTAATAGAGTAGAGTATAAGTAGACGCAGGGTATCCAACCGACATGTCAGTCCATATTGTTTCAATGTAAGGGTAGTTGTCATGGGGAATCGTAATTGGAATTTAAATTGAAGATGGCTGGTCTGTTGTAGAGAAGATCAGTGGGATATATAAAGATATCTCACCACACCATACCACACACAAAAGAACGTCGCCAAAGTACACGCCACGAGTAGTTTTTTTTTTTTTTTTTTTCCCTTTTTTTT
>JAKTVH010000011.1:46324-120622 GCA_030557105.1 Candida frijolesensis | reverse complement strand
CGATCCAGGGGAAAAAGGGAAGCAATCGAGGTTGGTTTTGTATCTTGAAATATTTCCTTACTGAGCCTTGCCAAGAAAAATTTTCTGGTGATTCCGGAACAATTGTTAAATGGAAGGGAAAAAAAAGGTTAAATTGACAATATAAGGGCCGCAAGAGTCGTGTGAGGGTGATAGCAATTCAGGCACACGACAGTTATCTTTGTCTAAAAATTGGAAGTAAGGAATGGAAGAAGAAACAAACTCAAGAGAAATGGATGTAATATATAAGAGTGGTAAATTTGGACTGTTACAAATGAACAGCACATAACAAAGGCGGTCGTAGTTTTGACTAGAGGAGTTTTGTCCACACAAGGATTTTTTTTTTTTAAAAAAAGACAAATCAAAGCCTCAATAATACTTGTAATCCTGTGGTGGGAAAATTTCTAGTTTTAGCGAAGAACGGTACTTTTTTTTTTGCAAAAACTGGCACAGAACGGCGACGGAGAGTCGGGAAGTCGGGGAAGTCAAGGGAGTAGGAGTCGGACCATACTTTCAACCAATAGTATCATCCCACGGAAATTGGCACGGGCTTATCGATTTCATATGTTCATATGCGTGTCACGTAGATCCGTATCATTTGTTAAACACACTGAATGTTTTCGTCCATCAGAGAGGCTTGTATCGTGCAGGCTATGTGGAAAGCAAACAAGATTTACTTATGCAGTCCCCCATGCCAGCGTGTTCGACGCAGATTTAGACAGATGTTCGAGAATCGATATCACCGAAGGATCATATTTACATACCACGATGCAGTAGTTTAGAATTTGTCGAAAAGTGTATTCAAAAACTAAGAAGAGACAACGAGTGCTGTTTGTAGATTATTATTACTAATATTCTTTTGATGTTGAAGATAAAATATACATTTCCCCCCCATCAGCCTTAGTTAACAGGATTGTTACGACATGGCTTTGCTGAAATTTTGGAGGCTTTTTGTTAATCGCAGTATTTGAATGTTCCACAAAATGGTGTTACGCGTGGTCAAAGTTATCACGTGAGAATGATTAAATGCCGGATTTAGTATGAACAAACGCGTGATAATATTTGGAGAGTTGTGCTTGTTGATTACAACAACTAACAACATACTAAAGTGGTTTGTTAGAGCATGGTTTGTTACGTGAGGAAATTTTGACGATCGTGGGAGGAGAGCAGCAGGCTTAGTGAGTCTGGCGGCAAAAAAAAAAGCCACCACCACGCCCAACAACCAACAAACAAAAAGAAAAAAAAGCAACGACAGAAAAAAAAAAGGTGAATACGGACAACCAATTGGACACGAGACAGACACTCCCCCCCACACCAATTATTGTACCAATGAAGATCAAAGTTGCATTACTACAATTAAACCCCAGAATAGGACAAATCAACGCAAACATATCCAATGTCAACAATTTATTAAACAAGATTACTACTCCTATTGATTTGATAGTGTTGCCTGAATTAGCAGTCACAGGATACAATTTTTCTGATCCATCCCACATCAAACCCTATTTGGAATCAACTTCCAAATATGGACCCTCATTGCACTTAGCGCAAGAGATCAGTAAGAAATACAAGTGTCTAACGTTCATTGGGTATCCAGAACTATCCCAAGAAACCATCTACAACAGTTGTGCGGTGTTTAATGGTTCAGGGAACTTGATTTATAATTACAGAAAGACGTTTCTATATGAAACCGATGAAAAATGGGGTAGTTCAGAAAATCCAATCAAGGGATTCCCAACGGTAAAGCTTGATTTTGTCAAAGATGGGGCAACAAAAAGTGTGATTTCCAATATTGGGATCTGTATGGACTTGAATCCGTACAAATTTGAAGCTCCATTTAATAAATTTGAATTCAGTATGAGTTCATATATTCAAAGAGCAAGTTTGTTGATATGTCCCATGGCTTGGTTACATCCAAGTTCACCTTCGTTAAAAACAGAGTTATCCTTAGCAAAAAGAATTGAATTGGCAGAGAATTTAAAGTTGGATGATGATGATGATGAACCTGAAATGTCAACTGTGAACTATTGGGTGTTGAGGATGTTCCCATATGTCAACCATGAACATAGCATAGTGCCTAAATGGTTTCGAGGAGATGAGAGAGTGACAGCTTTATGTTGTAACAGAGTTGGTGTTGAAGATGATGTTGTTTACGCTGGCAGTAGTAGTATTGTACAATTTCGTAACGATGGAGAGCTCGACGATGAAGAAACTGGGGTTAATAATGAAAATGTGGACCTATTAGGAACATTATCACAACTGGAAGAAGGTATATTAATTAGAGAGATTGATATATAGAGTGTAGATTTTTTTTTTTTTTAATGGAGTCCAACCAACAATTACCCAATTGGGAATAATATCGTGTGAGTAGAACCAGAAAAGTAGAGCGGACCGGTTTTGAACAACAAAATGCCTTATTGTCCGACTAATCCGCCCTTACGTTTATTAGGGGTATGAACAAACCCGATTCACAACCTAACCACTATAGATTCTCTATGTAGATGAACCTGAACGGCACAAAAGTAGATTGAACAATAAGGGGAAGATGAACATGACAATGGCTAATTTCATCTAACTTTCTTTTTGTTTCTTTTAGTGAGGTAGTTCGTGCCGAACAATCGGTTTATTAGAGTAATTTCATAGATAACGTCATACCTGCAATACAAATAAAAAGTTAAGAAATAGATGATTAATGTTTACTGAGAGTTTATTAATATTAGTAATAGTGTTGTCAATCTGCAGGCTGTGTTGGAAATTGACAACTGTAACATAGTTATTAGTGCCAAGTGTTGTGTAAAGAGAGCATACTTGGTTAGATGGTTGGTTGCTCTTTAGATTTAATGTGAGTCTGGAACCACACACATTGCATTGCATCGTGTGTGTGTGTGTGTCAAGTATCGAGGCATCGGTTATGCATTAGAATAAGTACAATGTCATCTGAAACATCAAGAAAGGGGCAACACAATCCATTGAATTGTCAAAATCAGATGATGAAGTTTGTGTTAAAACAGTTAAAACAGTCTTGTGGCCAATAACAAACAATAGCAAATCATCCATTGTGTATAAATTTTTTTATTGTTTTTTGGTTCTCCTGGCGTACTTTTCTCTCTCCGCCATACAAACCAACGCCCCGCCCATTTCTTCCCCCCCACAACAGATCGACGGTTTTTTTTGTTGTTATTGTTTTAGTGGTCGTGTGATATTGCGTGTGCAGCCCAATTCCAAAAGACAAAAAGACAACAAGACACTGTGTCATATTTTAGGAGTCACACGACCACTGTCTTAAGTTTTAGAGTGCCGCAAAATAATTTCTTGGCGGTCCTAACTTAAGAGTACAAAAATGTTCTACCACACTGGGGGGAGAGGGAAGAGGGCAATAAGATACAGCAAGAATGTATACATCAAACTATCCATCAGGTGGTTGCTTGATATACTATGCATGAAGTAGACAGCAATAGAAGAGTATCACCTACCACCAGGGTAATTATTAATGAGAAATTACAAACGTTCTGGGAAGTTAGGAAGATAGTAGTTTTAGTATGATCTGCATGTATCAGTAAGTCTGTTTCTCTTGCTTTTTTTTTTTTTTTTCCGCTTTCTTTCATTTTTAGAGAATACACAGTATTAATTCATTCTTGCTATCGTCGTCTGTTTAAATTAGCAATATCCCCCATTCTTTGGTGCCGCATGACTTATCATTTAATTACCGACCTTAACTTAGATAAGTTTTAATAGAATAGACTACTCCATTTTGTGACATTCTGTTACAGAGGTCGTATGCATGTCTTGCAGGAAAGTTTGCACCTTCACGGACCCAACCGCCCAATTCTGTGGAGAGAGCTCGAGAATGTCAAATATAATATTACAATTTAATAAATAGTACACAAATAATAAACAATCACCAAACAATTTTTTTTTTTTTTTTTTTTTTACATCTTCGTGTTTTTTTTTTCTTTCTTCCTATTCATCATCTGTTAAATTGCTTAATTGATCCACTGGGAAAGTATACAAATAAGACTACAACTGCCTTCCAACCAAATCTTAACACAGTTTTTCTTTTTTTCTTTTCCACGATCGTCACTTATTTATATGACTTGTACAATTTAGAACGAGTTTGTGATCTACATTCAACTACCTTCCTAACAAATTTCTACATTCCCAATTACAATTAATTTTTATATTTAGGTTTAGGTTTTCAATTTTGCTTCCTTCCTGTATCACTTTTTCATTACAACCAACTCACTTGAACTAACTTAAATCCCATTTGTATTATTCATCCTTTTTCTTTTTTTTTTTTTTCACAGCAATATCAAAATCACCATCACTGTATATCAAACATGCCTAGACTAAACAAATTGTTATCCCCAAGATTTCTAATGAAATCAATATTGTTCATCACCATCATATACACCCTCTATATATCAACCACCGCCGTATTCAAATTCCCATCGGTATCACAATACAAAGAGGAACTCAACAAACAAATCAGACACAAGTTCAACCAATGGTATTACACCATCTTAGAATCACAGCATAATCTAGAGACAAACAAAAACTTTTTAAAGCAAATGAAAAATATCAAAAACTTCAAGATTGAACATGAAAATGGGAATGTCTTGTGGGATTTGAATGAGAAACAATACCTACCTTTAGAAGTAGAAGTTCCTGATTATTACAAACATGATTCCTACAAACCTTTAGTACAACCCTTTGATCCAAGGTTAACATTATCGGTGTATTACAAATACATTGAAAAATATTCAAACCAAAAGAATCAAGAGAAGGAGTTGCAATTACCGTTCCATTGGTCTGATTGGACGGATATTTCGAAATTGCAAAAATATATACTCAATCCAGAGAAAACAAACTTGTGTGTTTCAATGTTTAACATCTCCGGTAAAACAGAAATCGTTGAAGGATCGAAACTTTTCAATATCAATGATTATTGTCAATCAGATCCAAATTCCTTATTAGGATATAAAATCACTGGACCCACTGGTCCCCAATCAAGACCAAATAGAGAAGTATTGGGGAAATCGTACCTTTATTCCACCGCACCTTCGCCAAGAAAATTAATCTTCTTGACTAATTCTACATCGTATCAAGTTCCCGTTAAAAACTACGAAATCAACAACCTAAACCATTCAATACTTTACAACAATATGATCCATGACATTGCATACCCAGACAAACTCAATGTTTTAGAAAGTTATCAGTCCTTGGTTCGTTCTCATCCACCTCCGGTAAATCAAGAATCCTTCACCAATTACACTTTACAAATTCCAGAAGAATTATTCAGTGTCACCCCAGAAATCGTAATCAAAGAATTGAAATCACAACAACCAGATCCGAATTCCATGGATGGGAAATTTCTCGAATCAATCACGTATAGTCATAAATGCACTGATCCACCAAAATACTTCTCAGAAGCCAAATTGTTGAAAAAAGTCAGGAATGATTGGATGGGGGAACATTATGATTGGAGATTTTACAAAGGGATAACCATTGGCAAAGATGAACAATTTTTAATCTTGCATCGTTTAATTAAAAATTACTTAAATTTCGCCAGGGAGAATGGCATCATCACTTGGATCGCCCATGGATCATTACTCTCATGGTATTGGAATGGGATTGCCTTTCCTTGGGACACCGATATCGATGTACAAATGCCAATTACTGAATTGTATAAACTTGGTCGATACTTTAACCAATCATTGGTTATTGAAAATGTCGGTGATACATATAGTGAATTTGACGGGATGGGGAGATATTTCATCGATGTTGGATCATCAATCACTCATAGGAAAAAAGATAATGGGAACAATAATATCGATGCTAGATTTATTGATGTTGACACGGGGTTATATATTGATATCACTGGTTTGGCATTAACTGATCATCCTGCCCCATCAAGATATGACAACTTCATTGCCATGGATCCATTGAAGAAGAAATTCATCGACATGCATTCCAAACCTAATGAAATCAACCATTTTTTGAAAAACCAAGAACTTAAAGTATACAATTGTCGAAACAATCATGTCACTTCCTATGATGAATTATCACCATTGGTGTTGACTCTAGTGGAAAATCAACTTGCTTATATCCCATCAAATTTCATAAATATACTAAACGACGAATACAATTTGAATTCATTAACCAAGAAAACCCATCGTTCATACACCTATTTGAACAATTTCCGAATCTGGTACAAGACTGACGTCATCAAGGATTTCCTCAAGAAAAGCAAAACCTGGATATCCAAACACACCCCATCACAGGGATTGGAGAATTATGAATTTTTAATCAAATTAAACAAACTAACCATCAATGACCATTTGGATTTGTTGATGAATGAAGGATTATTGAAAGAATGGTACAAGACGATGAATTTCACCAAGTTTCATAATTTGGAATTGAAAGAAATGATAAATAAGAATTTCCCCAGGGCAAAAAAATTATTAGATGAATACAAGAAGAATCATAAATTGGGCATTGGTATGCGTCCGGATTATTTCATGAATTTAATCATGATTGATAATTCCCATTGGAGTTATGCTTTACAAGTTAATGATATTATAAAATTACAAAAAATGTACGAGGCGGAAAGCGTGAAGGGAAAAGTGCCGCAGGAACAAATAAAGGGGGAAAAATGATAATTGTCTGAATGAGTATAATAGATAACTAATAGCTAATAATAGTAATAATATTAATAACAATAATATATAGATTTATACACATGCATTAATGTAAGGGTCCATTATCGAAGTTTTATTTTTTTTTTGATACGTTGACAGTTTGAACATAGGAAACAACAACACTGTTCAACATTATACAACCAGTCTTCAATCCACATTATGCACTAGAATAAAATAAAAACGTTGTCATAACAAGAATATTCGTTTAGATTTTTTTTTTATAGCAAGAGCAATTTTTGAGTATCATGTTTTCTTATGTAAAAAACAGGAGTTCTTAATTTTGATACAAGGAAACTACAACGTCACATCCCTGGCCAACACACTCTTTACACTTTTTCCTGCTTCCTTAATCTTAAAGGGACGACAAATTTTGGAATATATAAAACCCTGATGTTGACCCTTTAGAGGGGTTCATTTTTTTAGGTTTTTGAAATACACGCTATTCTTCACTTCCCTTGAATCACTTTAGAAACACTCAACAACAACAACAACAACAACAATAACACACACCCCATTATCATCAACTAATAAGTACAATATCATAATGCAGTATACAAACCTTATCACGTTTTTAATGGCTACCATTAGTTTAACTACAATGGGTCCTCCAGTTGTCTTTGCCACTACAACTTCTACGATCCTTTCTAATCTGATGACTCATAGTTCAAGTGAGAATGGATACAGTCAAAATAATCATAACAATAGTAATAAGAAGAATAATCATAATAATGCGGCTAAAAATTTGACTAATGTAACGGTTACTACTACTACCAAGACTCATAATGAAGCTATGGGTGCTGGTGTTGAAAATATGAATATGTTTTGTGGTTTGGCTGCTCTTTGTGCTGGTGTTTTGTTGATCTAGAGCAAAAGAGGAGGGGAAAGGGTGGATGAGAGGAAGAGAGGGAGGAGTTGTATATCTCTGGATTGGAATTTTGTTATACTGTTTTAGTTTGTATTTTTTTTTTTTAGTTTTATAGTTCTAATATATTGTTGTTTTTGTTTCTAATAAAGTTGCAAAATCTGGGTGCAAAAAAAAAAAAAACCAAAAAATGTTGGGCAATAAAGCCCTCCTTTGATGCAATGTTTACAATATCTATCTAAAATAATCGAGTCAGTTTTTATTCATGTTTAAATTAATGAAACATACTCAAATCAGTTTTGGTGTGATTAAGATATTGAGAGTACTATTTTGTTATGAGATATCTACCTAAGTTTTTTTTTTTGCAACTGTTTTCTGTATTACCTGCTTCCATATTTCTTTTTTATTTCTTATTCTATCCTATATCTTCCTCTTCTTCTTTGTTTAGGTTCAACGTTCTCTCTTTTTTTTTTATCCTACTTTTGCTATTATCCAAACCATGCCGATCGAATTTATCCTTTCTCCAATCATGAGACCAGTAGTCCATGCCAAATCCATATTATTTGCTCCCCACAGAAACTCCTCTCATTATGTCCCTAACATTAAAGAATTCCCCAACGATCCCATTTCCAACCCCACCATTGCTCAATATGCCGTTATCAAACGAATCGGATCTGGAAATAAAATCTTTGACGTTTTCGATACCAACCAAGGCAAGAACCCCATGGGATCACCCGATCCAAATTCAAAAATATTCTGGTTTAAACGTTCACGTGCTGCTAAAGGTGGATACAAGATGTATTCATCCGAGATTCAAAACACTGGACCTAATGGAGAAGATGAACCTATGGCTAATATTAGAGCTGGATTAAGGGGTAATGTTTTATTAATTCGAGCTCCAACGGCACCAGCTGCTGAATTGGGTTGGCATATAATTAACCACAGAGTGGATGCTATTGATAGTTATCGAATGTTCTCCTTGGCAGACGGTCATACTTATCAATGGACATATCGAGGTAAATGGCTAGAAAGAGTACATAATTTAGGTGAGAAGGAATCAGAAGTTAGAGAACGGATTGGTAAAGTTGTGCCTAATGGTGATTTTGGATTTACGTTGTTTATTGATGAAAGTAAGATGATTCGAGAAATGGCGCTAAGCACTGCGTTGTGTTCGTATATTGATCAATGGAATACAAATTTGGAAGTTGGTGGTATCTATTACGGACGTCAACCTGGTCAAGTTCGTTGGAAGAGGGATTGATTAGCGTATGTATTAAAGTATGTTGCTATTGAATGTAAGTTAATACAAGCGAAATCTGTTTTTTGCAAAACGTGCACGACTTACATAACTTATTTTCTGTTTTCCTATACGTGTGAAGTGGGTGGGTGCGTGGGTCGGTTCTCGACTCGCGTGTTAAGTTAGTTTTGTTAGTATGCTCGTTCGTTTCGTGAACCCAGCTCCGATAACCAATTGCTTACACAAAATCCCCAACACTAATTGAGTCGCCCCACCAAATGGGTAACCAATCCCTTTTTTTTTTTAATATTTCAATTCCGTTCCTAAATTTTTCACCAATTCCAAATGGTATAAATAACAAGAGTTAAGTCTTGCACTTTTTTTATCACTTTCTTCTCTCATCATCATCAAGTTAATCAATAATTCTCTAACATGCTCAGATCTGTTAGAGTCTCGTCTTCTTTGAGACAAATTTCCAAGAGATTCAACTCCACTTCACTTGCAGCAACTTACTTCCCACAAGAACCAACCGAACCAGTTTTGAAAACTTCTTCAATTCCAGGTCCAAAATCACAAGCCTTGAATAAAGAATTAGGTGAAGTTTACGATAACCATGCTACTTATTTCGTCGTCGACTATTTCAACTCCTTGGGTAATTATCTCAGTGATGCCGATGGTAACAAATTATTAGATGTTTATTGTCAAATTTCTTCCATTGCCTTGGGTTACAACAATCCGGAATTGATCAAAGTTGCCAAATCTGACGAAATGGTTAATTCAATTGTTAACCGTCCAGCATTGGCCTGTTTCCCATCCACCAACTACAGACAAATCCTCGAAGATGGGTTATTGGCTGCTGCTCCTCCAGGTATGGATAGAATTTGGACTGCATTGAGTGGATCCGATGCTAACGAAACTGCTTATAAGGCTGCTTTCATGTACCAACATGCCAAATTGAGAGGTGATAAACCATTCACCGAAGAAGAAATCAAATCAAGTATGGAAAATAAATTGCCGGGTGCTTCCGATATGACTATTTTATCCTTTGATAAAGGTTTCCACGGTAGATTGTTTGGTTCTTTGTCTACTACCAGATCCAAGGCTATTCACAAATTGGATATTCCCGCTTTCCCTTGGCCAAAGGCTCCTTTCCCACAATTGAAATACCCATTGGCTGAATTTGAAACTGAAAACAGAGCTGAAGAACAACGTTGCTTGGATGAATTGGAATCCATCATTGCCAACGCTCCATCCAAGGTTGCTGCTGTTATCGTTGAACCAGTTCAATCTGAAGGTGGTGACAACCATGCCACCTCATTCTTCTTCCAAGGAATCAGAGACATCACTAAAAAACACGGTACTTTATTCATTGTCGATGAAGTTCAAACTGGTGTTGCTGCTACGGGTAAGATGTGGGCTCATGAACATTGGAACTTGACTAGTCCACCAGATATGGTTACCTTCTCCAAGAAATTCCAAGCTGCTGGTTTCTACTTCAGCAACCCAGACTTGCAACCTAAATTGCCATACAGACAATTCAACACCTGGTGTGGTGACCCATCCAAAGCCATCTTGGCCAAAGGTATTTATCAAGAAATTGTTAAACATGATTTGGTTACCAAGACTGCTCAAATTGGTGATTACTTGTACAAGAACTTGAACACCATCTTATCCAAATACCCACAAAAGGTGTCCAACTTGAGAGGTCAAAACTTTGGTACTTTTATTGCTTGGGATTGTTCTGACGCTGGTCTCAGAAACAAGATCTTATTGGCTGCCAGAGAACGTGGTGTCAATTTGGGAGGTTGTGGTGATTACTCCATTAGATTGAGACCAACCTTGGTGTTTGAAAAGAAACATGCTGATATTTTCCTCAATGTATTAGAAGATGTTGTAAGTAAAGTATAGATTAATAGTTATTTGTTATCATGACACATAGTGTAGTCTAATCAAGAATAATGGTTTAAGGTTTGATTTACAGCAAAAAAAAAAAAACAAAATATAAAGCTTAATTTTGATTTTGATTCGCGGACTTGCAGAGAACAACAATCGCCTTGTGAAAGTCGAGCCCCGCCCCCACAATTTTTCGGCCCATCTCCAACAGGCACCGACACCGGGGGGTGTTCACAGGCAAAATGAGTTGATAAGACAACATCTGTCTGATCCCTGAATGCTGATTGGTTGACGGGAAGATCTGAGTTAAATTACTTGCATAGTTTAGACGAATAAGAATGTAGACAATGAAACCGTGACTCCTGAACAATATTATACCGTTCGTAAGGCAGAGGGGTACATTACTACTTGCAAATCAGAGGAATGATAAATGATTATTTACCCCCTGGTTATTGCAATTGTTGTTGTTGTTGTTCTTTATCTTAGTGAGTCTAGAAAACGTGATCGTCGTCAAATTGAATGACATGGATCTTTTACTAAAACTCCAATTCATGTGAACCGGAAGCATCCCAATTACAAGGTGGAGGGTGAAGAGAGAAGAGTGATAAATTACCGGCAAGGATTTCCTAATTGGGAACTCGCTTATACTACGGACTAGCGGGCAGTAGAGAGACAGTTACGAAGGAAGAAAGAAAAAGAAGGTCGTGTAGAGTTGACTCCCGGGGGGTCAAGAGAGACACATAACAGTACGAGAACAATTAAAGGGAAATAGAAGAACTTGTGAGAAAAGAAAATCTTTTTGTTTTGTTAGTTTTATTTTTTAGTAAGGCGCGCATAATTATATTTTATTATCTTACTTGTTAAGTAAAGCTAAAGAAGAGAAGAGAAGAGAAGCGAAGAGAAGCGAAGAGAAACAAAGAGAGGTATAAGTAATACAACTTTTTCTTAATAGCTTGCATTCAACTCCGTATTTCTTTATTACACTATTTCTTTCTCACATTTCTTTCTCCGTCCCTGTTATCTGCTGGTTATCAACAACTACTCATACTCCTACATTTAGCATTCCTCATTGATACAACGTCCCTACTGCAGTAACCATTTGTTTCACTCAGTTCAGTCGTCAAAGAAAAAGAACTCACACACAAAGCTAAACAAAATATCCCAAACCCCAAAGTGGTAACATCACACAAATTCTTCTTCTTCTTCTTCTTCCTCTTGTTCGCTTTCTGTAACTCAGACAGGCAGCACAAGAAAAAAAAAAATACAACACCAAAAAAATCCCTCAACCACACTAATCTTTTTCCTACTTACTTTCCCACAACTTATTACTACTTCAACTTCTTCAAGTTTTTACAACTTACAATTATTCTCCTTCCACGTTAGCAGTTCACATTGTCATAGGTAAAATGTGTCACTAACGCATAACAGGAGGACCACCATTAGAAGAAAGCAACAGACAGATAAGAAAAGAAAAGACAAGAAAAAACTACCAAGAAATAGTATCACTAGCAGCAGCAGCAGAAAAGATCATTCACCACCCACGCCTTAGCAATACAAGAACATCATAATGTTAGGGAGACTATTCAAGCAAAGCACACCCACTTCCCAGCCAACCACAGCAACTTCGCACCATGGTCACTATCAGCAGCAATACCAACACCCGCATTCTCAACTGATTCAATCTCCGTCGAAACCAAGCTCGCCTCCAGGATTAGCGAACTCCTACGAAGATGCATACACGAGGGAAATTTTGTATGGAACACACAACGCCAACCAACTCAAACCTTTTCAATTCAATAGCAAGTTGTTTAGAATTATCATATCTCAAGATGGTGGTAACCTACGTTCAAAACAGGTTTTGTTCGACAGTGCCAGTGATATCGCATCTCCAGATACCAAACCGCTGCAACAACAACAACAACAACAGCTACAACAACTACAAAAATCACAGAATACCCCAAACAAGCCACTACAGGATTTATCAAACTTTAAAAAACAATCGAAACCTATGGTTACTTCGAAAATCTATCACAACGTATCCGATTTAAACGATTATATGTTTGGATGTGGGTTACCCTCAAACGAAAACCAATCAACTACAAAAATACATACCCTTCCTCCATTAACAAACTCATTATATGGTCCATATTCATCTGTTCTTATTACAAGACTATTCTCGATCAGTGATGGAGAATTCACAGAATTACCTTCGTTGTTGAATGTGAATCCTAACGAATGGCAACCACACCCTGCCTTGAGAGTTAAAGAATCCAGTATAAGGAAAGTTTCCATTAAAGACGATGCGGCCAAGAATAATAATGTCAACAGTAGATTTGCGATCGGGGTTGTGATACCTTTGGAATCGCTATGCGCAATGCATGACGTGATTTTCAACAACTGGCATGAGATCACTCATTTTATGATCCTACTACAGAAACTTATTTACAAGAAATTGCTAATGCATTTGAATGCTGGACTTAATTATGACACTAACAATAATTTCACTGGATGCCAGTATTTGATTAAGAAGAGGATCCAATTCCCCAATTATATTCTTCAAGGAGATTTCGAAATCAACCCACAATTGGTCAAACTAATCAAGACGGTGCATTATAACCATAATATTCCGAAACTAATAAATTCAAATACCTTGATGAAATCATCTGCTGAGAATGAAACTTTTCAATACAATCCAATGTTGATCAACTGGGTGCTAGAAGTGTTGAATTGGTTAGAATTCAAAGATGGGAAACATTCCGATTATTCGACTTCGTTTTTGGCCAGTCTATTTGCAATATTAATACGGTATCGTAAGCTGTTGAGCAGAAAGCCGTTTTCAAATATTTGCGAAAATACAAAAGAAGTCACGAGAGTGGTTGTCATGACAGGTAACCCGGTAGTTGCTAAGAAATTGATCTTTATACTAAATGGATTGATACCCAATCTGAGACACGTAAAAATATCCGAAGCTGAAAGCTTTGCTAATAATGATTCCAACCACCAAAAACAAAATAGTGACATCCATAAAGACAACAAAGTCGATGAGTGCACCAGCATCAATAATACGCAACCAATCCCAATACGGAATCATTGCCAGCCACGCTCGGGAGAATCATCTTCAGATAATTCGTTAGCCAAATCAGTTACTTCACTCAAAGGGTGGGAGATTCCTAATAAATGTTCAACTTCCATCACAGTCGAACCCTACAATGTTGAAACATCTCATGCAATGGGCATTCCAATTAAAGAGAATAGTGCATCTACACCAGGGTCATTGTCTATGGCATATTTGTCGTCTTCGTTGAATTCATCATATTCTTCTTCAAATTATTCCTTAACCAAATTTGGTGGTTCGTTTGTTGAAAAATGGAAAAACTCGTTTGGAAGTGGAGCAGCTGCACCCAGTACCAGTATTGGTCACAGTAATAATATTAGTGGTGGTAATATGACGGGGTATTTTGATGATGTTATCACAATGAACAGTAGACCATCTGCCATTTCATTAAGGTCACCTTCCCCAGTGGTTGAATATGAAGATTATACTTTCCACCCAGTACTGACGAACCCTATCAACATTGTAAGCAACAGCAACCCCAGTCTTAGTAGCACACCAATTCAACAACAGCAACAACAACAACAACAGCTGCTGCTGCTTTCCATGACTCCAAACAGGTTATCAAGAACACAATCCATGTATGACTTGTATAAACAAGGGGGATCAGGAGCAATAACAGGTGCAGGAAGTATGATGATGAACGTTATGGATGAAGAAGATGGTTTAATTGAGAGAAACAACACACGAGCCATACCTACATTGGAAATCAAGCGAACCAAAACCAGTGTTTTTACCCCATTGATTCAAGACAATATGGTTAAAAATATAGCCGAACATGACCGAAGTTTGATCAAACAGAAATGCAAATTAATAATGGACCATAAACCAAGAGTACGTTTGATGGATGGTAACGACACTGTATTGGAAGTCAAATCGGCTGATGAAACAGAAGAAACGATTTTCAAGCATAAGGGATTGTTGCCAATAGTTGCATTTAGTGATGAATTTAGACCAGAGTTTTCTGTGCAATCGTGCCCTATCAATTCCAAGTTAGATCAACAAGTGATGAATAATATGAAGAATGATTTGTTGTTTTATCAGAATAATAACGCTTATGAAGAGATTACCTCCAGAACAATATTCATAAGTTTACGAGCAAGAGAGATTAAATTGATTGAAATGAATATCAAAAATGAATTGGTAAATAACAATGTGAATGTTAATATTAATAACACATACAAGACCAAAATCAAGAAATTGTTCACGCCACTTAAGAATTCAGGCAATAAAGAAGCAATCAATAGAATAGGTGGGTTATTTTCCGATATTAGCGAACTATTTAATCTTCATCAACTTGAAGGAACTGGGAATAATAGCAGTAGTGAGATGTCCAAGAAGGAATTCCATGACAAATTATGTAATTTAGCATTGCAATTAATTGGATAATTGAATGTGTACATTCGACTAGCTTTTCATTTTGTGTTTGTGTTTATTTTTAATGTAATTATTGTGATTTAAGACACTTTTAAGTATTGTGTCGATATATACTAGTAAGAACGGTAAAAATCAGTTTCCATTGGGATTTCACGCATCAAAGATTAATATCGGTGACATCATTCTTTTGTAGACAAATAGAAATACGCCCTTGAGTATTGAAAAAGGGGACGAGCGGTAAGAAGAGGAAACGTCCATGCAGCATAATGGTGATGTAAATGTGACGTCGATAACTACGCAGGGGCAGCAATCCAACAAGAATCGAATTTTAACTACACTTTGAACTGTAATTGGAAATTAAAGATGGTATAAGAATTGATGCTTTTATGCATAAAGCCGTTCCTTTCCAAAAATAAAAAATAAAAAATAAAAATTGAAGTTCACATTAGGGTTCGTTCGGAAGGAGAGACACATTAGCGCCATGAAGTTGGTATACAAATTTAGGGATAAAGCAAGAGACAAAGAGAGTTAAACCAAGATGGATATCTTTAAACAAAACTGCTTCGAAAGTAGTTTATTTCCGGTATATTTCAAATCGAATATTTATTCTGATCTTCGATTTGAACTTTGCTGTTTCTGTATGAAAGGTGTTTACCCCCTAAAGAAAAAAAAAAAGTTCATAAATTTAAGCGCTTGTACACAATAGTTCACCTATTGTGTGTGTGTGTGTGGCTGTGGTGATTTGGGGGGTTATGGAATTTGTGGTTTTGATATTTGTAGGGGTGTTTTTTTTTTGGTGTACATATTTCCGTTGGGACAATATGACGGATATTTGACTGGTTATGTACTTCCATACATCCCTTCCATCCCTTTATTCTCTTATTCTTGCCACAGGGAATCAAGAACAATAGCTTACCGGATATAAAAAGTTTGCCAATCCCCCAGAACCGGAACTCACATAATCGAGGACAATTGATCAAACCACGAAAAAGTTAAATTGGTTTCTAGTATCCAGGGGGTGGCGAGATGGACAATAGGAGGGGGAGGGATATAGATATACATATGTGGCTATAACATTTCCACTTGCTTGCTAAAATAAAATGCATCTCTTTTCTTCACCCCTCTCCACAATTCATTTTTCTTACGTCAATTCTAAGTATGGTTAGTTGTGTGTATAACGGAAAAATGACGCATACATATTTCCATGATTTAAAGTTATCCAACCAATTTCTTTGAAGCCAAGCATAGATGCATTCCATTATTTGTTTCGTCTCATTCTTCTTGAAGGTATGGAAATTACGGATATTTTTTTTTTCTTGATTATTATCTCAGATTCGACGGACAACTAACGGACATCCGAGGCAAGTTCTCCTTCGAACCTGAGGGTGTCTCATGCAGTTCGTCACTCTACCCTCGAAATTATCTGTGCAATCTAAGTCGTACTTAAGTGTGTAACTCAAATCACTGGAAAACATATCGTGATGGTCGTTCGATTTTTTTTTCATATTTTTCATGTGGGTTTGAAGCTTTATGAATTGAGTTAATTTTAGAAGCACAGGAAGTATGACCATATGATATGCGTTCCATGCATTAGAACTACATAGAGGGAGAGGATGAATAATCAGATGACATCATGTGTAAGTCTTTTGCTGTGACGTAATTCTAGAAAGCAGCATTTTATTCTTTAGTTTTGCATTCTTCGTATATTCTTGGACAATCGTGGGCACTGAAATTCAGGAAAAAACTGAGCTAATTATGCAACTATCAGAAGGTGTGCGAGTGCGAGTGCGAGTGTGAAAGTGACAGTGTTGGTGTGGTTACCATGGAACGGGTTTATGATAGCCATTGTCTTCCCCATCCAGTAAGTTTCATCAATGACTGACATATCGCAGCTTTTTGTTTTGACGTTTAAATTACCTTGATACTGCCATTGCAATTGCGTACGTCTAGTGAAATTGACTGTAAATTTGCTCATCCCTTGATCCACCAAACAAGGAGAGAAGATCACCTGAGAAGAAATTGAAGTTATTGCATACGTGTCTGTGGGACTCCGTTGCAGACAAGACCTTCTAATCAGAGTGGACTGGTATTCTTCTGAAAAACGGAAACAAAAAATCGCCAACACAAACATCGCGGAGCAGGAGTTCCGTCCGTGTTTGAAAACTTCATATGATTTGTCATTAAAAAGCGGTACTTTTAGGGGAATTTACTGTACAAAGGAATAAAAGTAAAACGATTGTCCATATATTGTTGACTAAACAAAATCAAACGCAACTCCGTTCTAGTCCTATCGTCATATAGGGCAAATAAGATAATGACATCAACAATAGTATACAATCTATCCAGCAGCATGTGTTAAACGCATATTAGTGCATAAAAAAATACGTCACTTTATCTACAGATGCGCAATCATCTTTGTGGCATACTTCCGTTCTTGCAAATCACTAAGTGGTTAGATAGCACGAATTCCACTTTGGGCAAGCTTGTTGAGCATTTGTATGGCAAAAAAAAAAATGGAAAAATGCCGGATGATTGCTTGTGTCTTTGGATGTTGTGCATTGAATTGTATGCATGTATATGGGTTGTTGTCGAGGAAGATAAAAAAGGAAAGGGGGTGGAGTAGTGTGCAGTGGTTGGGCTTTTCTAGCTGTGGCACATTATCTGTTACAATTTACAAATAAAATAGAAAGTGAATAAAGTTTAGATGAAACTAAAAAGATAAAAACCAAAATTTGTATCATTTTTAAAGCACACGAAAATCAATCTCCTAACCAACAATAACAAAAAAAAATGTCGCACGAATGCAAAACCACTTGAACTCAAAAAAGGAACAATAGATTAAAACCACAATGTACATATTCTTAAATTTTGACTTCAAATTCTCCTCAGTTTTCCGTTTTGAGTTAATCTTAGTAATAATAATTTCAGTTCACGTTTTCACCCCCCTACTCGCTTCTTGCTGGTCAATCAAGCCTATTGAGCTTATTTTCTAGCGCCATTATTGAATTCAAAAGTAATTTCTCATCTCCTATTTTTCACAATGAAAGTGATTCGATGTGATGAGCTATAGATAAAAAATAGTAATCGTAGTAACATTTCATAGTCTTATTTTGTTGAGTCATTCATTTATAGCCCATCTCCAATCTCCCCCCCTTTCCTGGTTTCTTAATTTAATCTTCGGATATGATCATAGCCGGCGGATGCTATACTGCAAGTGCGAAATGATTCCCGCTTTTTCAATTTGCCACTAATCTGTAGCTTCCCCCAAATTTCACTATAAAACGCACATACATTATGTAACTAAGCATCAAATTAGATTTGTGTTTGTGTAATTTCAAGTTATCCAAAAAAAAAAAATTTCACAGTTTCTCGTTATTGTATTTTATTTTTTGCCCTTTTCTCGCTGTTATCTCAACGTATCTCATAACTTAATCGTTATGTTCAAAATTCACAAACTCTTCTCTTTGTTACTTTACATAACAAAGATACTATTGTCATTCATCATCAACTATAATTTTAGAGATAACAGACAACTAAATTGAAAATTGCATCATGCTGCTGATACAAAAAACTGTGTAAAAAACATAGCCACACACGTGCTCCTACACACTTTTAGACCGGATTTTGTAATTTATTACGTAATCGGAAAATTCATCCTCATAACCCAGATAAACTAAACCACACATAGTAAGTACTTCTTCATTGAAAATTTGATACGCTAACTAAATTAAACATTTCAGGATAGTTAGCAGTGTTCTGGTTCTCTTTCAAATACTGCTCAATTTGACTAGACGGAGACTGAATAATTGCATATCTTGAAGCTTATTCATTACTGTCCTTGTAACTTCGGTCCGTTGATCCTGTAATTGGCTGTCATCTCGCGATTGTAAAGTTACTAGGACACAGGACACTTTTAACTTTTCTGTGTAAGTCAATTTTGAAATTAGTCTATTGGGCTATCTTTCGGACGTATTCATTTTTTTAATAAATTTGCAAACTTTATTCTTTATTTTCGATTTTGCAACATCAAAAAAAGCTTTCAACGGCATAGAAGTATTCTGTCTTAGGATGCAAAAAACGAAAAAACAACAAATGAACCGTAAAGTAAAACAAAACAAATAGAAAAGGATCTGATAATGGAAGAAGAAACAAGAAGAAATACGATAGACATAGAAAGATAAACAGCCCTGTTCGACTGCTAGATTAAAAGGTGTACATCTTGGGAGATAAGAGGCGTTTTGATGGTTATTTTGCGGTTATTTATTTTGTAGATGTCATATTTCCATGCACCGGAAATCTGCTAGGGAATAGATATATCTTTATTTTACAAGTGCAATTTTTGACGGAATTATGTTGGTCTTAACGATTGAGATGACATGAACAAAGGTTGTCGATGTAGCGCAAAGAGAATATCCATGAGAGATTGCATAAGTTACATGGACTATAATTTTTACGTGATGTTTCAACCACTAACGAATCGAAAGAATCAGTGCGAGGCTGTTGATGATAATCCTGGGCATCCGAGAGGATAAACATGCTTTGTCCCAACTCTTTCGTCAACGCTTTACTTTTGAGTTAGCAACTGGTCTAGAACGGACTATACCACTGTGTCGCTCGCCGCCTTGTGTCATTATTTATCGTCAGTTTATCGGAAGAAGCCGATTTTTTAAGTTTGCAGCATTTTCGTTTTCGTCCAGCAACACTTTCACACGTAAGTCACGCCTTAGAGGGAAGTTTAAATCTTAAAATCCAAAAGTACATGTATCCATTCAAGAAACAGCTGATATCGCTAAATCTTTCCCGATCACCTAAAATATTAACTTAGGAATTGTCGGCTTAGAACCGGCAAGTTAATGACCAAAATGCACGAGGCTTGCAGTCACGGGCATCATGCATAAGGCGGCCACACAGCAACCCGCACAATGTTAATTGTTATTTTTTTCCTGTTCTTCTTTTTCGCATTTTCTGGTTCCGTCTTTTTTAAATCTAGAAAGCTCGAAAATGACAATTTAATTAAAATACTACTTAAGGAAAGAATAAAAGAATAAAGGGGAACCAGAGAGGAGAACGAAGAGATTTAAGTCCAGGAAGGAAAGGCCTAGACCATTCCACATGATCATGCTAAGTTTAGAGAGGAAGCACGATGTACATGCTTAGCGGGACTAATTTCTCATTCTTGGCTCAAACCCGTTCTCCGTTCTCCGTTCTCCGTTCCATGTTCTCCTATTTTTTTTTATTCGTAAGTCATTCCAGTTCTTGTGGTTTGGTAATTTGCAATTGTTTATTTTGATTTCGGAACCAAGGGAGTTGTTCCGTTTTGCATCCGTAAAAATGTAAACAAACAGATGGAAGGGGGTACAAGATGCAAAAGAAAAGGACAGGAGGTGGGGTGTAGCCGAAGTACCACGTCATCATAGGGAAGATCCGTAGCAATTAAATGGCGACAGGGAACTTTTTAGAAATGATACGATAATTATTTTTTGTTTTGTTCGACTGAATTCCCCTGTCCTCGGACCGAAATTATCACAATCACAAATTCATCTTCACTTACATACACACACACATACAATCCGAAATTCTACTTCCGCACAACAATAAAGCACAGGATGAAGGCGTAGATTTTACTCAATTTTTTTTTTGATTTAGAGGGGAAAGGCGGACAAGAGTTTATCGCTCATGAAACATTGGATTTTATGGGAGTTCCACTGGGATTCCGATTTTCTCTCTTTTACAAAATGCATAGAGAAGCTTTTTGAAGCCGTTTTGTGACAAGTGCATTAATAATGCTATAATTAGTATATTTATAAAAAAAAAAGTAAATTAAACAACGTTAATAAAACAACTATATATATAATAAAATTTAAAAATAATAACAAGTATAAAATCAAATATTAACCGTAAAAAATAAACCCTTTCCTTATCATATTACAAAACCGTTTCTTTGTGTTTGTTTCATTGTCTCTATACTCTATAATCCAATTGTTGTCATCAAGTTATTATAACTGTTCTTGTTGTCTTCACCATTGCTGGTGTTAGAAGTATTACCATTACCGGCGCCAGCACCAAATTGAAACAACGAATCATTGTTAAATAAACTTTCATCAAATGTATTTATGGAATACAAATCATCAAAATTGCTTGTGGTGGATTCTAGACTAGCACCATTAATAGTACCAGTAGCTATGTGGTTGATGTCATCAAAGACATTAACATAAGGATCAGACATGCTTGTAGTAATGGATGATGATGGGATGGTATCATAAATACCATGATGAAGATGATTATTCAATTGATGTACTGTTGTAGATTGGGTTGGTGGTATCTGGGATTGATTATATTGTAAAAGATTATTAGCATTGTTGTTGTTAAATAGCGAACCAGTAAATAACTCTGGTTCTGTAGCAGCGCGCAATTTTGGCATTTCTTGGTGGTATGAAAAGGCTTTTGTATCATCAGAAGTTGCGGAATTCAAGAAATATTGATCATCTGTAGTTGTAGAAGGAAATCCAAATTGCAGAAGATCCGAAATGGCGGAGTTGAGATTGGATGTAATACCAGCGTTGGTTAAAGTTTGTGAAGGTGGAGTTATTGGATAGGAAGCAGTAGTGGCACAATCATATTGTGGTGAAGACGTGGCAGTGGTGGATGACTTTCTGATTGGCAATATTTGTGGACTGTTAGGAGATGTGTTGTCATTGGATGGAGACGAAGTGGTGTTAGTACCAACTGGAGAGCCCATTGAATATTCTTCAAAACTGGTGTATTCACCAGACTCTTTCACTTTCTTGACAAATTCCCAACATTTATCACCATAAGTCTTTGGGGTTAATCCAGTGACTGATTTGAAAACTCTATGGAAATGCCAGGCACTTAATTTGGATTTGGCTGCCAACTCTTTAAACCCAAGCACACCACCTCTTCTTCTCCTTCTTCTTCTTTTGTTATTGCCTTGCGATGGCGAGCCAGGTTCCTGTGATGGTTCTTCATCTGTAATTATATGTTTTGGTTGAAAAACATTGATAGCAGCAGCCAAAGCTAAATGACGACAGGCCAAATCCACTAACCTATAATGGTCAGAGTCATTCTTTGATAAGGCCAAATCTTTGGCGTTGTTGGCGTTCTTGAAGTTGATTATTGGTACTGAATTTCTATGTTCATGAATTCCATTGTGTAATAACTGTTGTTGTTCATTGTATTTCTTTGATTCCAAGATATTTTCCTTTATTTTCATGGAGTTTGATTCTTCATTTTCATCCAATAGAGGAGGGATAAACCCAATCTTATCATTGACTGTAGACACACATTTGATTAATAAATTCACATCGATGGCCATGGAAGTGTTTATTGGATCACAATGTTCACAAGGCTTGTATTTTAATTGCAAAGCATCAGATGCGGTCTTGACAAATTTAATTTCCAGTTTCAAGTTTGTGGTTGGTCGAGTATCACAATCCGGACGACAGAAGTACTGATTGATTTTGTTGCACACGAAAAAAGACCCGGAGGCAAATGGGTCATTCAACTGGTATGCCTTCCATTTAGAATTCTCTGATGAGTAAACCATTATGAGATAATAATAAAGAAAAAAACAATTAGTTAGTTAGTGATGGAGGGGGGAATTGGTTTTTGAAATATGGAATGGAATAGAAAAAAAAAAAGGCTTTCTCTATTCTCGAAAAACGGGGGTAGATATATAACTTGGAAATAAGGGGGGACCCAGGAGAAAAAAAAAAAAAAAATTATCACGCCTCACTTCACAGATAGAAAATTCTCTGTAAGTGGTACAAAAACCAATGGGGGACGGCGAGTAAGGACGAGGTAGAAGTGGAGGAGAAGGAAACTTCGGAAATCAAGGGGGTTTCTTTTTTTTTTTCTTCCTCAATTGTAATTTCGTTTCTTTGTTTCGATACAAATTTAAAAAAAATGAAATTGTATCACAAACACACAAAAATTATGAAACAAGTAGTAGGACTAGCAGTTGACGTGCAAATGTGTAATGGGGTTGTAGAAAGTTCTAGGATATTCTATGAATTATAACAAGGGCGTAACCAAACTAAAGTAACTTTAAGTTTAATCTTTTTGTATGTATTTGGTGGTTCCTTTGTTTGATTGGGTTTGGGGATAGCAGCTACGACAACTTAATCTGTTGATGAAATAACAATCCTTTGTAAAGAACGAAATGGAATTCCATGGGAAATGAAATTCGAAAGAAATCTGGATGCCTATTTATAATCTGCAATTTTTTTTTTCTTACAAAATGGTTCGCTTGTAGCCCCCTTCCAAAAATACTGCAAAGAAAACTTGTATTCTTGCCATATTTCTTTTTTTAGCTCACATCTTCTACATTGAGTAATTAAGTTGTTGGTTTCCGTCCCGCCCCTAGTTGGGTTGATCTAGAGTCTATCTTAAGTTTCTAAGTACACACTGATGTAATCTTTTTTTTTTTTTCACAATACTTAAAATTAAACTTATCCAAGGTTAAAGTTCATGTACAGTTTATTCCACAAAAAGACTAACAAAGTTTCATCAATTTCTCCGTGACGTTTTTTAGGTGGTGGTACAGGGGGTGTGCATGTAACTTTTTTTTTCTTGAAATATTAGCAGCAGCCGATTTAAGTTTTGTGTTGTCTTGTTTGCTTTTGCACGCCATGCTGCATTTTTTATTTATTTGTGCATTGCACAACAATACGTACCTAAATTGGAGAACTAAAAAAATGTCGTCACGACATACCGGAATTCAGTCACTAATTTGTTATTGTTTTTATTGCGTCCATGGCTTCTATTTGCTTCTAGACTATTCGATATGATAAAGATGGGAACACGGAGGAGGGGCTCAGGTGGGCGTTTTTGACGGAAAATAGAAGGTGGTTGGTTATATTATTCCGCTTTTCCTTTGTCCTATGTATACGCTGGTTATGCATTGAAATTCTTTGCTAAAACAATACATCAACTTCTCACTCATCTTAGCTCTCATTCTCAGCCAATTTGAAGGGTATTGTCTGTAGCTAAAATCCGATAGACATGGGTGATTAAAATCCGGGCCGGAATTTCAACTTCCTGCGCCACCGCTCGTAGCTGGACTCCCATATTACAGTACTAAAATACATCCCTCTACAGCAAAAGTGCATACATGTGGCTAATTTTCTTAAGAGCTTGCCCGCCTGCCACGGATTTTTCATTTCAGATATATCTGACTAAACACAAACAGGCAGGCCTCAGCTGATCTGTGTTGACCAGACGGCCTGGGCTTGGGGGAATAGCACTTGATGGCTCGAGATTAAATCTAATTTTTGTGAATATTGAATACACTATAACATCTGCATGGTGATCGAGTGGTACAAAAAAAAAAATTGCCAACTGAGCAAGGCGAGGCAATGTTTACGTAAATGTACATCAACAATTAGATGAATACGTAACTGAGCTTGCATATTTTCAGGCAATATGAGGTATCTCTGCCATACGAAACTTTTATGACGCCTTTTCTTGTCTCGATTGTGCGTCTCTTCTATTTTTGAAGTTTCGATTGCTGAAGTGGTACAAATTGCACGTACATAAAAAAATATGCCATATGGGATTCAAAAGTATCTGTGGTGACGTAAATTGCACATCATTCGGTTATGATGTATTTTTTTTTTTCCCGCCCAAATAAACCCTCCAGAATTTTCTCCAATTTCTCCATTCAAAAACTATATGGGCCGATAATAAAGATGTGAAACGTCATTGCCTTGTATGTGTGTTGTTTCGGCAGCATGTAGAGCGGAGGAGACCGAGAGGGAATACCAAATGGAGTCACCGTCTACATAAACGCAAATTTAAGAAATTTATTTTTTATTTTAAAGTGTCTATTATTAATTCGTGGCTCATTAAATCTAGGCGTACGTTGAATTTGCCTCATTCAGTACCTTCTGATTCTCGCTTGACAGTATCTCTGAAATAATATTAGACTCTACGAAATCCCCTCCATCTGCAATTTACTATTGAAACGTTAAAAGAGAAAAATGATTGCAAATACAACAAAAAAAAAAATAAGCTCGACACCCTGCATGGTTCAAATTAAGGTTACCATTTCTTTATATGAAACAAGGGTGCAAAGATTGGGAGGATCGCAATTGTACCAGTGGAGGAAAATTAAAATTCTCTGGCATTTGTCTGCGTTCACTTCGAATTTCCAGATTCTAATATAACCATAACGTTTGATTCTTAGATAATGTGGAAAGAAAAGACAAAAAAAAGAAAATTTTGTTGGTTATGATTCATGCCCTTTTTTCTCACATGTTTAAATATGTTCATAACCCGTGGTGGTTAACAAGTGAAAGTTCTTAAATTGGTTAATTTTTTTTTTATTAAACACTAAACTTCGTGATATCATACGGTTTTCATGATGTCAATAACCGTGCAGCGGCATAAGCGTAAGTCTCAATTTCAGTTTTTTCACATTTTAATTCAGCTCTTCATAGCCACAGGACAAGTTCAATCAAACGTATTCAATCCAATTAATTGATTTCTTGAGTTGCTGTTTCGTTAATCATTCATGACGGATTCCCATATTTTTGCTGACAACCGAGTTAAATCCGTCTCCCCCACTCTGTAAACGTTTCATCTTGAAAATATAGAAGAAATTACGAGGAATTTTGTATTGCTAATTGAAAAATCTTTTGAGGCAAAAAAGATAATCGGTTATATCTTCTTTTTTTCGCAACTATTGCAAGTTACGAACTACAAACTTTCTCAAATGTTGATTTATTTTTTGGAAAAATACATTTTCTTGGCTACGTTTTTTGTACAAGTAAAAGATGGGGATGGGTGATACGTTATTCGTATTCAATTCCTCAGTTTGTCAAAACAATATGGGAAGATGATTCCACTTTCCATTTCAAATATCAAGTAAACAAATTTATTTTCAAGCGGAAAAAGTGAAAATTTTAAACAAATAATTTCTCCAAATGTCAATAAACATTCTAGACGTTTCACAATCTCGAACCGACCCAATAGTCTATAATTAGTTATGATATTCGTACTTCTTTTCCCAAACCAGTTTGCTCGACCAAGGAATTCGATTCGGCCGAAATCATTTACGCATTTGAAAGCAAAATTTTTTGTGCAAGGCTTTGCCGAGAACTTTTTGTCACGTGATGCAAATATTTGTGTCCCACTCATATTGGCCAAAGAATACAATCTGTACAGACTAAAGGTATTTTATCAATATCCTCCTAAGTCCGCTTCGGTATAGTAACATTCCATTGTTAGCCAATCAAAGAGCAAAAATTTCTTGTCTTATTGTAAATAACATACCGGGGATTTGGTTCATAGCTCGTTCTTACACTCCAAGACACGACTATTTCTTTTCTTAAACATGGCTTGTACTACCAACCTTACGACCACTCATGGCGGAGCGAAAAAAACTTCGCGTAATCAAAACTTAAAATGAGGCTCCACGTATCATCATTATCACCATCCCCGTCACCAACGACTATCCAAGATGGATACTATTCCACCAATACCACTCCCTCCCCCTTCACCTCCTCATTTACAAACATCACCACAACAGTCTTTATACCCAAGACATGGAGATCATCATGGTATTAATATCAAGTATGGGTTTGTCATATTTGCCATATCAATTCTCCATATCTTGTTTTTCCTTGTGGTTAAGTTTTTACAAGTGAAGAGATGGAAAGTAACTTCACGATTCAGCAAGATGTTATCAAAACTCAGTAACCCATCAACTTTGTTATTAATGGTTGTTTGGTGTCTTGTGGTATTTTTTGTGGGCGGTCATAAAATCACTGAATTTCTGGAAGAATATATCACTGTGGCTAAACGATATGGTAGAATTGCATATTGTTTGTTACCATTGAATATCTATTTGATCTTGCGCCCTACTAATTGCACATATTTGAAACCAGGCTATTATTTGGAGAATTTGAGTTTACATAAATGGTTATCGAGATTAATTGCCCTTTGTACTTTGGTCCATGCCATCGGGTTTGTGTATAAATGGAGTAAAGAAGGAACTTTGCTAAGCAAACCTTTTGCATTTTTAAACTCCTTAGGAGTGATCGTGTTTACGTTGTTGGCTATTTTGATTGTTATTTCAATTAAATTACTTAGAAGGAAATACTATTCAGTGTTTTACATTATTCATAATATCACTGCTTGGTCAATGGTTGTTTTGATAACGTTCCATGCAAGACCTGGCGTAACCGTTTTTGGCATCATTTGTTTGATGTTATTAGGTTATCAATTATATTTGAGATTTTATGCTGCTTACGTGGTGGATACCTTGAAGATTTTAGATATTCCAACTTCAACATTGCAAATTGTTAAGATCCCCAAGCCAAGCAATTTCCCATCTTGGTTACCAGGATCTCATATTCGATTAAACTATCGTGCCCTGAATATTAGATCGTGGATAGGATCAACTCATCCCTTCACTATTGCAAATATCCCTGAAGACGGGGTAAATAATTTGACATTGATAATTAATAAACCAGGCAATTTTGTAATTGATCAATATTTGTCTTATTTATTAACAGGTCCATATGTGTCCATTAGCCCTCCGTTTTTCAATTCCGCAAAAATGATCAATATAATATGTGGAGGATCGGGTATTTCTTTTGGGTTACCTATTTTCAACCATTATAGAAGTTTGAATATCAATATCCCGGTTAAGTTAGTTTGGTGTACTAGGAATCAAAGCGACACCTTTATTATGAACCAAATTGATATGACTGGTGTTCAAGTGTTTGTCACGTCTGTCGGTGATGGGTTTTCAAATGATGGGTCCTCTTCATCAGGGTCAGGGTCAGGTTCATATCAACCAATTCCATTGTTTGTTATAGATGACGAACAAGGACAACAAGAATCATACAAACAAGAAGATGAAGAAGAAGGTCAAGGATTGTTAAATGAAGAAGGGATCCCATTGCAAAATATCAAGAAGGAAACCTCAGAACGGGATCAAGAAAAGCAACAACCTACAGCATTGTTCAAATATGGTAGACCAAAACTTGATGAGGTTTTCGCGGTCGATGATCCAACCCTTAGTCCAACAGACTTTTCCAATGATAGTTGGGTGATTGCTTGTGGACCTGAGCAGCTAATTCAAGACGCTAAGGAATGGTCAAAAGAGAAAGGATATCAATTCTTTTCTGAAAAATATGAAACGTGATATTAATAATTATTTATGCGATTACAGTTTAAATTTAATATATATGTAGATAATTTTAGAGATTCAGATTCAACCTCTAAGATTGCTGTGATGACAAACAAAGTTGCTAAATGTGGCAGTAGTATCACCAAAAAAAAAAAACAATACATCAATGAAAAAAGCATCTCTTTCACTCAATACGCGTTTCCCATCCCTCGTATCCTACACACCTACCACTACCTCAGCATGTCAGTTATACCAACCACATCGACTTCATCATCTCTACCGTCCCAACCAAAACCACTTTCAACCAGTCCCAGAACCCCATCACAATTCACATATTCCAATCTACGCGATCTAACAATCGCGTCCAAATCACACCTTACCCCATTATCCACAATTGCCTTAGTCGATCTCAATGCATTTTTTGCACAAGTAGAACAGATCCGGCTTGGACTCGACCCCAGTGTACCTGTAGTTTGTGCACAATGGAGTTCTATCATTGCTGTGAACTACCCAGCTAGGGAATTTGGAATTGGCAGAATGGATAGTATTGAATCGGCCAAGCTGAAATGTCCCAATTTGGTAGTGGCTCATGCTGCGGTGTATAAAAAGGGAGAAGAGTTTTGGAGTTATAAAGATGGAGACGTGCTACCGAAGCCACAGGATCATAAGGTGAGCTTGGATAGTTATCGACGAGAAAGCAGAAAGATCTTGAGGGTGATTCGGGAGAAGTTTGATATTGTCGAGAAGGCTAGTGTGGATGAATGCTATATCGATTTTGGGAGACATGTTTACGATGAATTACAGAAGCATTTCCCAATGTTGGATAAAGCGGAGAGTGAAGGGACATTGCCTGATGTACCGAAGGAATTACCTGTTGGATTACAATGGCAAGGAGAAATAATCAGATCCGACGTGGAAGAATCTCCATCAGGTTCTCAAAATGCATCACAATCACCACCAATATATATTCAAGATTGGGACGATGTTGTCCTCATAATCGGTTCACAAATTCTTTTGGATTTACGCCAAAGCATATTTAAGGAACTAGGCTATACTACATCAGCAGGGTTATCACGAAATAAGTTAATGTCAAAATTAGCAGGAGGATTTAAGAAACCAGATAATCAGACCATTATCCGCAATTCATGTTTGAATAAATTCTTAACGAATTTTGAATTGGGCGACGTTTCAGGAATGGGTGGGAAATTGGGGAATGAATTGATTAATAAACTCGATGTATCACCAGAATATAATTCTATTCAATACATTCGAGACAATTTCAGCTTGGAACAACTCAGAGATGAACTTCGTGAAGGAGTTGACCTAGATTACAGTGGTGGCCGAGAGGAATTGGCAATCAAGTTATATAATATTGTAAGAGGAGTCCATGCAAGTGAACTAGTGCAGAGAGTGGAAGTTAAATCAATGATGTCAGCAAAGAACTTTAAACCTGGTTCAATTAGATCTCTCAGTGATGCATATGATTGGATCAAGGTGTTTTCTGGAGATTTATACAATCGATTACTTGATTTGGATAACGAGAACTTGAATCTTACTGGGAATGGAAAACGAATAACTAAGCGACCCAAGACATTAACTATTGCAATCACATTCCCCAACAGCAGAATTAGACAAACTCGTCAAATGAAGATTCCAATTGAAAGAGATTTAGATAAAATGAAGTTGGTGTTTTATGAACATGGATGTTTGTTGTTGCGAGAGTATTTGGAGTTTAATACAAATTTAAAGCCACTCAACAACAATGGCAAATCAGTGAAACAATTGTTTAATGAAGAAGATCCTAAAAATGTTAAACTAATGAACTTTCAAAATATGTCGTTGAGCAGTAGCAACTTTGTTGCTCTTGATGACAATTCATTGATTGAAAATTTCGCAACCAAATCCAAAAACAACGATTCTGCAACCAAAGAACTCATCGAATTGAATGCTGCTGCAGAACGACTCAAACGCGAAAAACAAGAAAAGAAACAAGCAAGGAAAGAGTTATCTGCTGACAACAAAGAATATATCGCCAAATTGTTCAAACAATTGGAGGATGATGAAAAATCAAGACGGCCAAACACCTCACTACCACCACAACTGGCAACAAGGCCTTCTTCGAAGAGAAAACCAAATCAAATTGACATTTTCAAAACGTTACAGAAAAAATCTAGACCTTCCAATTTATTGGATCAATTATTAAAAACCAAGCAATGTCCCAAATGCAATAACATTCAAATTGAAGACGCTATCGAGCATAATGACTACCATATAGCATTGGAATTATCAGATAAATTAAATAGCTAAAGTAGTTTAATCTTGCATGTTTGAAACCAAATTCATAATCCTTTGACGATCTTGCCTTTGGTGTTCCTTCTCTTTCAATACTAATTCTGCAAATTTATTATCACTTGGAAGATGCAATTGCTTAACATCGGTTTTCTTACCTTTTCTAGTCAACAATCCAAAAGAAACCTTATTCTCTTGATTCTCCGATCCAAACTCGCTCGATGATCCTCGGTTATCTGCCAAAACTTGTCTTGGCAAGGGCATAGACAATTTATTTCTATTACTACTTCCCATGGTATTGTTCACAGTAGTAGGTGTGGAACTATATGATTCGATCATAATTCTTTGATATTCCTTATCAAGATCATCCAAAAATTTCCTGTCATTTTCCATGCGGACTCTATCAGATTCGGTAATAGATTCACTCTCAACATCGCTTTCTTCATCGTCAATTTCATCCGATGATGATACTCCTTCTTCGTCTTCCTCATCGTCGTCATCCTCATCCTCTTCATCGTCTTCTTCCTCATCGTCGTCATCCTCATCATCGTCTTCTTCTTCGTCGTCTTCTGCATCCTCGTCCTCATCTTCATCGTCATCGATTTCATCATCATCCCTTTCTTCTTCACCATTTAATCCTTCATCATTATTCTCCAAATAAGATTCTGCTTCTTGCTTACTTTGGATCAGTTCCTGAAGTCTCTGTGCGATTTCTTGAATGGCTTCATACCTCTTCACCGTTGGAATACTTCTGAATTTAGTGAACAAATCGTTCAACTTAAATTCAAGCTCAACTGGCAATGGCCTTTCCTTGCAGAAAATATAATATTGTAAAAATGTAATGAATACCCCCAATAATTCCTTGTTGATGTCATTCCGTTTCTTCATCTCAACGGCACGATTAGGAGATTTTCTTCTGGAAATAGGGTCAGTATCAACGAATATCGATTTCAAGTTACTCAATAAGAAACAACACAATTGAACTCGAAAATAATTATCTGGTAAATCAATATCAACGTCCCAATTGTTCGGTAACGGTTGATTATTTGGATGCCCAAAACAAAGAATTCGGTATAATAAATCATTAACCAATTTGAAGTTAATCACTTTTTGATTATACATTTCGGCAATGAACTTAACCTGTGACATTCTAATTCTATTCATTCGGTAATCATTTAGTTCCAACCCACGAATGATGTTTTCAATAATTGTGTCGACTGTAAAGACGACAACTTTTTTGAATTTCTCACAGTATGATTCCAAGACACTAGCTAACGAAGGGATATTATCGTAGTTGAGGTATTCAGGGTGAGCAAAACAATCCAAAAGTGTAGCACAGCACTCGTCATCCTGTTTCATAGGTATTTTTCTCAATAATCTAATGATTAATATCTCAGATTTGGCATCCAACTCAACTCGGATCAATCTCTGAATGAATTGCAGCTTCGGAGATAATTGTTGTTTTTCTTGTAATGCTTTTACTTTGGTAGCCGGTGGTTCAACTGTTACTAGTAAATTATTTATAGCCAACTTATCATTGATTTTCAAGTTTGATTGTTTTCCCTTTTCTTTTAACAAGTCAATCATTTCTCTCATTAAATCTTTGTAATCCGGATCATGCAACAAGAATCTCCCCACATGTTCATAGAATACCGACAATATATCAATGTTGTTTGTCGAAGTTATATTAATTGTCAAGTTACGGATTTTATGGAAGATAACATGAGTTGGGATCATTTTAAATTTGATCATTTCCACAAAAAACAAAATATTTTTAAAATTTAATTTATTCTGATAAAGCTGAGATCTGAACCCCTTGTCTAAATAAGTAATCAATTCCACAATTAAATCAGATAGGTTGACCTCATTGATTTTAAGAAACCTGGTGTAGTATTTCAAACTGTTGATGCTTGAAGTTTCGATGAAAAATTTCATAATTCTATTCTTTGTAGCTTTATTGTTCAAATTTAGGTTATTAAATTCCACTACCAATTGATCTAAGTCATAGGAATTGATGTTTTCCAATTTGCTCAAAAAATCTTGAATTTTTTCACCGTCTCTGGAAGAATTTGAGGAATCATCATCCGATTGTGGATGTGCTTCAATAAGTTCACCCAATGAAGGAATTATAGTGTAAAAGTTTCTCTCTTTAACATCTTCCCAGACTCCGTTAAGTTCATCTTCATTCATAGACTTGGTCTTGACAACTTCGACTACCGATGAGTTGTGGTCATCTTGATCCTCATCTTCGTCATTCGCTTCCAAATCCAGAGGCAAGGGAATACCAACAACGGCTGATAAAAACTCAGCAGCGGATTTGAATTTCTCATACGTTTTGGTAGTCGCATCTAGTTCAATTTGAATTTCATCCAATATACGACCAGTTCTAATGGACGCTTTCTTATTTCTTTCACTAATTTGATGCACCTTCTTCTTTAAAGAAAGTAACGATTCATAAGTTGCATTAGTGTAAATAGTAAATATTTGTCGTAATACATTTCTAACTTCAAATTGCAATAATTCATTATCATCTTGATAAATTATATGTTGAAATCGTTTCAAATAAGATTGAACAATCACCAATGAATTCCCCAGCTTAATTTGGAAATTCAATAAATCTTTAATGACAACAATAATAATAGGCTCCGATGCGACTTTGCCAAATTTCATTAGTATTTCATCGGGTATTATATCTTTATTGCACATTTTCAAATTGCTGAAAACACCAATAAGGTAAAACTCCATGATAAGCTTCAAAACATTCCTTTGTCTTGAAATACGACTAGACATTTCTTTCTCATCTTCTTCTTGGTTTTTCGGAGGATTGGACATAGCCATTAATAAATGAACTAATAGCACAGGTGAAAATTGTGAGGTAAATCTCTGATGCAATGCTGATATGATTTCCATTGAAGCTATGAGATCGTCATTCTTGCTAACCTTGACTAATGCTTCAGTCAACGAAGCGACAACTTCAGCGAGATATTTTTCGATCGATAAAGTTTCAATATCTTTCAATATTGATTTGGCTGACTCATGACTAATTGCTTTGACCTTTTTAATAAACGTGGAGTTCTTCTTTAACGACGAGTCTAATTTCGAAGCTGTTTTGAAAACATGTTCTCCATCAGACGCTTTAATGTTCAACTCAAGTAATTCTTTGCGTCGATTATCCAATTCAGCAGTCATGCCTGATTCATGTGTAACGTTGTCTCTTTGATGAAGAACAGATCTGATAGTTTTTTTTTCCTTCATTTCTCTCTATGTATCTGGTGGTTGTCAAATTTTTTTTTTCTTTGCCCTTCCAATGGTGTTGCCAAAAAAAAATTCTACCATAAACAAATGATTAGTCATTTCTAGGGTTTTATGTACACGACGACTATTTACTGAATATATAATTAGGCCATTGGAATCAAAGTTCTGTTTTTGTAAAAAACTCTACCTTTACCTAATCCGTATTTGTCTCTGATGTCATTGACACTTCTATCAAAATGTTGTCTCCACACATGAGCACCAACAGGCAACAATTTATTTGATTCAACGAAGCCCCTAATATCAAAATTTTCTCTTGCAACGTCAACACCGTCCAACTTACTATCCTGTCTAAATACCCAAAGGCAAGCTCTTTGGTTTTTAATGTTCTTCTCTGGAGTCAATGGAATATAATCTTTCAAGACGATGTCATTTCCGTGTTGCAAAAGTTTAGCAACATCAATGGTATTGTCGGCGTTGTTCAATGGGACATTGGTCAACGCATAATGTAAGGTGGTGGAGAATGTGTTATTTTCCAAGTCCGGGGTATCTGGATTGATCAATAACACAGTATACAACCCACGATCGCCTTTAACTTCATCAAACTCTTGTATTTGAATAACTGGAGGTTTTTCGACAGCAAAACATGGCAAAATTACACCAGGAACAACCCAATCTTTAAATTCTTCATCGACGTTGTGAGGAAATTTAACCTTGACATCGACTTTTGGATCCAACGTAGGTAAGGTGTCTGGGATCACATGTAATTGTTCCAATCTTTGCATGGTCAACATTAAATCATAATCCATCCATTTTTCTTTCAACATTTTTCTATATATTGGTTGGGTTTTATCGAGATCTTCGACGGTTCCATATTCAAGGTTGTACAAAACTTCAGGATTTCTGCTTTCAGTATCAATCTTTAAATTTTCAATTTGTTTCTTTAATGATTTTACTTTAGATTTATGTTTGCTTGGATCTTCTATTTTCTTCAAATCGTTTTCCAATTTTTCAAGTAAAGTATATTTCTTATCGGCGACATCTTCCAAGATCTTATAAGCTTCTTGAAAAGTTTCGTCAATAGCAACTGGAGAATGATATGCACTTCTAACGTTAGGTACTTCTATCGATGCTGGACCTGTTTTTGGAATTTTTTCAAAGATACCTTTTCTGATTTTCTCATTTCGAACACCTAATGTTGGGGATCTTTTGGTGAAATCAGACCAAATGCCCTTGGATAAAGTGCTTTGACTTCTTTTGATTTGTTTAACTACCGTTCTTCTTAACATTGTTAGTGGGTAATTGAAGTACTGAAGCTTTCTCTTATTAGTTGAAAAAAATTTTTTTTTTTTCTCTCTGGTTTTTCAGATTCTTTACACAGTACATTTTCTGTTGATAGTATAAATGAGAGACATTTTTCATACAATACTCTATACTTGGTATAAATACTACAGAATAACGTAATATTGACAATGTATATCTAGAAGCGAAGATAATCATGTCCCGCATGATCATAATCGTGACCCTAAACTAATACAGAACTACCAAAAACCTAATCTTCCCAATTAAATACAAACATGATAAAAAAAAAAAAATAAAAACCAAATATATATACCCAAAAAATATAGCGAATCACTGTCTCCTATGAACCAATGGTTCAATCGGTAACTTATCACTGTCCATAAACTCTTCATTTGCACCGATCTCCATCTGAGGAAATAACCCAGGAACAGTCGGGTTTATGGGGTTACCATCATTGTGCATTTGGAAAATATCATCCTGGTTCCAATGTTCCTTTTCATCATCGTCATCTTCTTCGTCATCGTCGTCCTCATCTTCATCTTCTTCATACTCTAGTAATTCCAATTCAGGAGATGTGTTGCTTTCGTCATTTGAAAAACTAGGTGATATTAGACGAGGAGAAGCTGATGCTGTACGTGATAAAATAGTTTCACTATTACTGTTGCTGACGTTGTTTTTAAGTTTCTTCTTATTCTTACTCTGCATAATTTTGTTATATTCATTTATGTCTGTATTCAAAGAAAGAATCTGTTGCAGGGGATAGCCTGGTTGTTGTTGTAGCGCAACCCCAAACTGGAGTTGAGGATGTGGTTGAGGACTGAGAACATTTCTTCCTTTGGAAGGAAATGACGAAGAAGGTGATGAAGAACCTGTAGCAGGAACCGTGGCCATGGGCATTACACCCACCGATTCCACAGGTGTCTCATCTAGTTGAATGATACTATCATCATAATCTTTGGACTGAAACTGATTAAGGAAATAATGTGCAGAATGGAACTTGGTATTTTCCTTAAACTTGTTCTCATAAGACATGTCTTTGGGAGGTAGCTGTTGTTTGAATTATCAGTAAAAAGAAAAGTATATGTTTTCAAAATTCTAAAACTGTGTAGATAAACTGTGTCTTCCCAGATTATTGTGTTAGTCAGGTAAAAAAGTATATTTTCTTTTTCTTGGTATGTGGGCTTTAACTGGTCGTGTACAAGGAAAATAAGTAGTTCGTATGTGGCGGCAGAACGGGTAAGCTGTGGGTATGTAATGCAAGAATTTATTACTGAAATGATTGGTACTTTCTTTAGAGGTTACAGCACTATCATTTGATTTACTACATGTTCTCCCTAAAAGAAATAAAACGACGCTGATTGAACGAGCGTCTTTAAGAAACTCTCTTGGAGGAGGGAAAGGAGTTTTTCATTTGGATACGAAATATCAATGATTCACTCAACCGTATTCCGGACCCGGAGATGTATATTATTCAATTTGCAGTAGTTCGGGCTGGTGTTTGCGATTCACATTTGTGGCATATCAGTTTAACTATGGGAACGACGAGGAGAAGTCATACAAAATTTTACTGTTTTGTGTACCCATGAATATGGTTCTCTCAATAGCACATCCAACATGTAACTTGTTTGGCTAGCTTATTAGCAAATATTCGCTACATGGGAATCTTTTTCTTCGGATTGGGAATCATTTACGACTTTTGTATTTTTTTTGCAATCATATAGCACAAATAGTTTATGGACATTGTTGCAATCGCACCCAGATACGGTATTACTCGGAAAACTCGACCCGTTGTTGTCGCAGTAGTTCCAGCAGCCACCACAATTGCCATACAACAATAGGAAAACACATAATTAGGAAAGTCGAGAGATGAGTTAATCAAAAAAGTTTCAAGTGTAGTAATAATAATAATAATTATATATACTAATAAGTGCTTTGACATACACATGTTAACAAGAATAACCGGAAAAATGAACCATGACGAACTGAAGACAACAACGAATAAGAACAGAATTAAAAATCAGGGGGCATTACCTGAACTACCACCAATCGAGTTAGCATTAACAATATCGTCACTACTATTACTATTATTGCTATTGTTACTATTATTCACACCGTCGCTTTTGGTATGAAGCATTTGGCGCTGTAATTCACAAATGTAATCAGTTAATACTCGATTTTTGGCCTCTAAATTTTGTATTTTCGTCTTCAACTGTTCAACTTCTTGGGCTTTATCTTCTAAATCTTTAATGTACTTCTCTTTTCTAATTCTAAATGCTCGTTGGGCATTACGATTTTGTTCCGCTCTTTTTGTAGTTGACACTGTTCGATGATTGTATTTTTTATTGCTTGATGATGGATCTAGTTCAATTCCAGACGTGACATCTGGGGTGACAGATTGGGGCGTAATTTGTTGAAGGTGTTTGAGTTGTTGTTGTGGTTGTGGTTGTGATGACGAAGATGACGAAGATGTCGGTTTTGTTGCATCTGACGAGCGGGACGACAAGTTTTCTATTCTTCTACCAGTGTTGTTATTGCCATTATTGGTGGTGCGTGAAGACATGACGTTGTGTCGATGGACAGTTGATGGGTTGAATTGTGGAGATGCACTAGTACTTTCAACTTTGTCCGTGGCAGGGTTCCAAGTGGTGAAAGTATTCATTTTGGATTGTTGTTGAAAAGTATTATGTTTCTAAAAGCAACGGTAACTGTGACTATATCTGTAGTTGCGATTGAATAGTTCTTGAGGTTGGATTGTATGATTAGCTGTAAAAATAAACCCAGTGGTTGTAAAATAATATGGTTGAAATAAGGATAGAAAAAAAAAAAAAAAAAAAAACAAAACTACGAGTTGTGCTTTGTCAGCGATTACAAAGATTTTTATACTCAAAAAAGGTCACAGTAGAAAACTGATCACCAAAACAAAGAAAAAACCTCGTAAATTTGAGCCACGTGATATCATACACATAAGTACTTCAGATCAACATCCAAAAACAAACAAACAACCAACCAACGAAAAGACTAACTAACGAGGCTCTACAATAACACGTGTCAAATGCTGCATTCATATCTATATTTAGTTTTACTTTCGTAAGGAATTACTTTTGCAAGACAAGAAAAGTTAGTAGCAATTTGGGGGGTTACGGTTCTAGATCTTGTGGCTCCCCCCCTCATCGCTGCTGGAAAATCTGGAAGGGAGAAATTAATGAAGGAAGTTTCCATATATTTGGAACAGGCTACAGGTAAGATACTGGAGTAGTTACCTGAGAGTCTGGATTGTGGTATAATCCTCTTGACCGAGATTGATATGCTGTGATACAAAGTTTCTTTCTGGATTTTGACCCAATGGTATTTGTGAACCATAGTATACTTAATGTTCTTCCAGAGGTTACCAGAATGTGGTTAAACAGAATAGTAGAAATGGGTACCACTATAAGATTCCACGATTGGTGTTCCACATTTTGTGTTTCAGGAAAATTGACACACAAAGCAAAAAAAATTGCTTCTGTTTTTTTTTTTAGTAGACACTTTCCCTCACCCACTCCCCCTTCTTAATTTTATCTTTATTTCTTGAGACATCAGATACACCACAAGATCCAATACACTTAACACCCCCCAAAAGACCCCCAATAATGTCACTAAGAGAGTTTGATGATGACTATCTTGTCCTATCGTCTCCACCAGCAACAAATATGTCTCTGACATTTACCAGTTTTAACTCTTCCTGTGCACCTATCAGCTCAACTTCGACTTCAGCATCAACATCGACAACCACCACTTCTTCATCCACAGCAAATGGGTCAAAGGCACTGAGACGAACTTCCAATTTCTTCCCCACAAATGATACTACCGCGTTATCCACGCCGAATATCCAGATGTCTTCTGATTCTTCATTCCACTTCCCAAACATGTCAAATTCATCTACCACCATGTTAGAACAAGTACTGACTTCTTCATCATCGACATTTCCGACATTCAACAAGAGCATATATTCCGAACCACCGTTAAGTCCATTCTATAATCATCAACCCCATTCAGTTGGCGCAAGTGCTGCAAGTTCTCCAGTTTTGAACGCTTTTAGTCAACCCACGTTTAATCGCATTGACTATAAGTTGAGCAACAGTCTTGGGAATTTAACTATTCAGACTCCATTATCTGCACCAATAACAGGTCAACTGTTACCACCACCACCACCACCACCACAACAACAGTCACAGACAGTACCACATACACCACAAAAATCGGGGTTTAGTGGGTTTATGATTAGTACTGGAAACAATCCAGCTAGTGCATCTACAAATGATCTACAACTACCACAACCGGCTCTATCTATTTGGAATAGTAACAGCAATCCTATGGGTATCGGTAGCAACAACAGTGATGTCCAGAATTCTCAAAAAGTTATCAAAAGAGAAAATCGGTATCTGAATAAAGTCAATAACCCAGTGTTTGTACCTAGCGGACCAATACCAGAAACTAGCATAATAGAAGAACTAGGGATTATAACATCCGAGAAAGATATTCCATATTTCGAAAATGTCATCGAAGAAGGCGAAAGTGATGAGCAGGAGCAGGAACAACCATTGCTACAGCAACCACAACAGCGAGGAGACGGAGATAGTCATGGACACAGAGATAGTAATGGAGACTATATCGCAGATGACGACAATAGCAGTTGTCCGAGAATAAAATTCCCAGTGAAAGTTCCATATACACCTAAAAATGATTGTTTTATTCAGGATATGATAAATTACGATTTAACCAATCGATATAGTGAAGGGTATAGCACCACGTTTTACAAGAGAAACAAACATGGATACATGTTTATTAGGGAATCTACCAATACATTACATGTTCACCAAAATTCTTGGATCCAATTGAAAATCAAACTACCGGTTAGTGAGAAAAAATTATTAATCAAGAAATTAAAAGTTGATATTAGAGAGCTACCAATATGGAAACCAAAAGCTTAGATTACCTGGAGGAGACGATACAAATAACGAAATAGATAAGATGGCTTATATTACATAGTTGACGCATGGGGTATAATCATTGCCCGCGGAGGCAATTTTCTGCGGTTAATTCCATCAACAGGAGAACACTAATAAATAAGCGAATCTATGGGCAGATCTGTGCCAGAATGTTAAATGTTACATCGCGAAGAAGAAACACCGAGAAAGGTGAAATCAATCAACCAATAAGAATGGTTCCAATTTTATTTTTATTGTCGAATTGTTTTCGCAACCAAAACACGAAAACGGTAACGATGCATGTAAGTGTCCATGCGAAGCCAATCTACAGGGTACCAAATGGTGTTTGTCCCATGTTGCATTGATAGTAGAAGGGGACAGCTGTTGTAGTGTCATTACAATTGGTACGTTTTGCAATTGTGCGGCCCAATCGTGATAGGACAGATTTTTAGTGAGACGCCTATTGTTGTTTTACATTGTTTTGTAGTGTTGTAATAATATGATGTTAATAATATTATAATAGGATTAGAATTAGATAAATTGGCGTGTCATGGTAGTAAGGTGTCTGGAGTAAAATCAATATCGTATGATATTGTAATGCATGTGTGCCGTCGTGCATATTATAACAAAACGTAAAGGGTAAGTTTTTTTTTGAGCCAATCATTGTTAGTAATTGTTAATACTCTGCTCTCGCTTTCTCCCTTCCACTGCACTTTGTTCCCCTTCTCTCTGCTATTGGTAAGACAGCCAAACAGAGGAAAAAAAAAAGCTTTCGATTCGTTTGACTGAAAAAAAAAAAAAACAGAAAACCCATATCTATCTATCAAACTCCATTTCAAAACCCACATATTCAATTCTTTTTTTGTAACATCGGTACTAATAGCCAGATTCCTTATTTCTCATCTAACTAACAAGAAATAAGAAACCATCAACAACAACCGCAAAAAGAAAGAAACCGAAAGAGTATCCCGCATCGTATTTACTTATTCCCGAGACTAACTAGTACCTATTCCCTATTCAATTAAAATGTTTTCTGCTTCCATTCGTTCTGCTTTAAGATCAAGATCATCTGCTCAAACCTTGAGAGTCTTAAGAACCCCAACCGTCGCCATCTCAAGACCATTGGCTTCTCAAATTAGATCATACTCCGCAAACCATCACGAAGAAACCTTCGAAGAATTCACTGCCAGGTATGTATTACATAACTATCCTTATTCTGCACTATGAGTCAGTTTTCGAATAAGACCAAAAGTTTACTAACAAGAATTCCCCGTTATTTCTAGATTTGAAAAAGAATTTGAAAACGCTTACGATTTATTCGAAGTTCAAAGAATTTTGAACAATTGTTTTGCTTACGATTTAGTTCCAGCTCCAGCCGTCATTGAAAAGGCTTTGCAAGCTTGTAGAAGAGTCAACGACTACCCTACTGCTGTTAGAACTTTTGAAGCTTTGAAATACAAAGTCGAAACCCCAGAACAATACGAAGCTTACTTGGAAGAATTGAAAGATATCAGAAAAGAATTGGGTATTGATTTGAAAGAAGATTTATACGCCGAAGATAAAATCTAAAATATGAATCTGATCCAATATCAAAATGACGTACATTTGAAAGTAAGACGATGAATCTTCTTTTACCTTAAAGTCTTTTATCTTTGTCTTTTTCACCGTTTTTTATATATATATTTTTATATATATTTTGATTAATTTTTTTTGTTACTATTTATGTCCTCAAAAGATCAGATAACTGAAGGATCTTTATTGGTATTTATGAATATTGTTTAGCATTAGTTTTAACTTACATTTTTTTTTTAATATATAAGTTTCTGTTTTGTTTTTCAGATTTATCTACCACTAAATAGTTCTCTCTTTCTCTGTGTCTCATACCCCTACACTATACATTTTTTTTTGCCCTCTAAGAAAATTTCTATAGGTCATAACTTTTTGCTTCCTACAATTACACTCCATTAATTCACTTGTTGTTTCTACCACAATGGGAGTCTACATACCACCACCAAACGATAAAGATGAAGGAGGAAATAAAAAGAACAACGACAATTCATCATCATCATCATCGTCCAATTCCTCCTCGTCTTCCTCACCAGGATCAACTACAATCATAATCCCAAACCCTGCAGCATTAATCCCACGGAATCCCAAAGTTGGACTCATATGGGGTCCGTTAACACCAGCATCAGACAACCGACCAGCATTATTTTCCATGATTGGATTACAATTCATTCTTGGTTGTGGGTTTTTCAAACGGGCAAGAACATTATCCCGGCTTCGACCAATGGGTGGGTATCAAATCCCCAACGCACCTCCGAAATTAGTTAGAACCGGACCTCTTTGGAAAATTGCCATGAGCGTAATTGCTGGTTCAGTGTTGGCATTTGGCAGTGGGTTGGAGTTATGTAGGGTGACTTTGCCATATGATCCGTGGTTTGAAGAAGCACAACACTATAGAAGGATGGCGATTAAAAATGGCGACAAGCCAAGTTTGTGGTTCGGAGCTTATAAATACTACAAGCCTATGGACTTCAAAACGTGGATAAATAAAGTTGAAGACTGGATCAAGAATGTGGAAAAAGAAATTGAGCTTGAAGATCTGAATAATTTTGCAAATTTGTCAGTGGAATTGGGTAAGAACAGTAACGTCTTGAACCATCATGGTGGTAATAGCCTAAAAAGAGGTACAACAAGCGGAGTATTGAATAAATTGAACAACAAAGGAAAATATCTTGAGATATATACCAGACTAAAGGAAAACAACAAATCAAGATGGGCTGAATTACTCGAAGGTGAGTTAAAAAATGTCGATGAATTGAATAAAGCACAAAGATTGGATGATATAATGGAAGGGAAAACAAATTTGGTTAATCCGAATTATACCAAACCAGCCATTGTTTTGGGAAATCATACAATTGAGGATGATGACCAATTTGAAATGGTTTGGTTGAATTTTGAACCTTGGGATGAATTGAAGCTTGATACTGAATATGATATTCGACTTATTCCTAGTAGTATCCGCTCTCTAGTAGAAGAATCGGAAGTAGATGATGTCACAGAACCAGAACAGCAAAAACAAGAACAACAAGACATTCATCAGTCGATTTGAATCAATAAATAAATTAAGTATTCCTTTTTTCTTTTGATTATCTATCTATGTACAAAAATGTATATATACATATATATAACTATTCCGTCGATTATTCATCATCATTCTCAGATTTTTGAATTAAATCATCCGCCCATTTCAACGCACTCACTTCACTCTGTTTTAATGCTGGTTTGTTATACACATCCAAATGATTTTTCCAAACCAATTCCGCTGGATCTTGGTCTGGTTCAACCCATTCAAATCCATCACCACCTGTCATCCAATATGCTTGAAATTTCACTTTTTCCAAATCATCTTTCAAAGTCAACAATCTAATCTTATTCCCATATCGATCAAAACTAGGTATCAATCCTCTGGCAACATCCCTATCGTCTTGAAATGGAGTTCGACACAATTCCTCAACAATATCTGGGTTATTCTCACCTTGATTCAATTCCCTGTCGGCTTGGATGATTTTCGAACTGAATAATAATTCATCAGCATGTTTAAACCAATGATTGTAAAATGTTCCCTTTTGCCAAGTAAGATAATCACCACCTGAATGAACCAACGTTCTACCTAATTTAACAATGGTGATGAAAAAACTAGAATTGATCAAATAAGTCAATATCATACTGTTTAATGCTGCCAAGTGTTCCCAACTTGCGGATACGATTCCTGCATCAATTAAAGTTGCAGCACCAAATTTCGTAAAGATGGTAATTAACCCAGCCGTACCCACTAATCGAATAAATCCGTTCTTGAGATACTTGTTCATATTATCGATATAATTCTTATGGCCCACGGTTAAATCAGTGATATTGATCGCTTTCATAAATTCTCCATTGAATAACGCATTACGTAAGGCAATAATGGCGATTTCTTTAGGAATGATGTATTTGGGATGATATTTGTAATAAATTTCAATGATTTTTAAATTCAACACGGTGGGTAAATTCAAGACAAAGATATCGTGTAATAATTGATTATTGACCAATTCGGGATTGTTTGACAACTTGAAAATTTCATTAATTATCGAGATAGAATCTTTGGACAATTGAGAATCTTCGTCTAATTGATCATGAACGGGGTAGTTTGTTTGCAAACAAGTTTGAATAGATTTTAAAGCTTTGATGATATCTAAATTGGTGGAAGTGGATGATATGGTGGATTTTACCTTATTTTGTAATGTAGGGAAATCCTGAATATAGGCATATGTTGAATTAAGTCGAAGTGAACAAAAAGATAAACTCCTCAATACAGATGGTCGTTTCAAACCTACAGAACGTAACATATTTCTGTTATAGGCTTGTCAGTGTGCTATGTACAAAACAAAGCTATGGAAACAGATCTGGTAAATTTTTCTTCTTTTGTTTGTCACAGAGAGCGTGTCGATGCGCACAGTTTGCTTTCCATATACTGCAAAAATAAAACAATCTATAATATGTGTATATTGAAGAGAACTATTACAAAAATCCTCCCAAAATACCAACTAACAAGGAAATGACAATGGTTGGGAAATTGACCACACTGATTCCTGCATCATTAGCTTGAGTTCTACTTGAAGTTGAAGAAGTCGAATTTGAACTACCGGTTTCTTGACTTGCTGGGCTGGTAGATCTCATTACTCTCGTAGTTACAAAAGTAAGACCTTCAGTAGTATCATCAATAGTATTACCACTTCCATTTCCTCCATTGTTAGCAGCAGCAGCAGTTGATGATGCTGCCGTGCCTGTTGCTAATGAACCAGATACTTTCAGTGTACCTGAACTCAACAAAGTTGATGCAGAAGAAGCAGTAGCTAAATATTGTTGTAATTGTGCTGCATCCATGGTGACTGTGTGTGAGTAAATGGATAATTGTGATGCATTCATTGTGGCTGGATTGGCAGCAACAGTGGCAGTGGTTGCAGCAGCTGTTCCAGTAGTAACACCAGTAGTAACACCAGTAGTGACACCAGTAGTTCTGGTTGTAGCTCCAGTAGTAACACCAGTAGCCGCAGTTGTAGCAGCAGCACCAACAGGAGTCGTAGCTGTCGTTGCCGTAGTGATGGCAGCAGCAGTAGCAGCTCCAGCTACAGTGGTCCCAGTGGTCGCAGCAGCAGCTCCGGCAGTTGTAGCAGCAGTAGCAGCAGCAGCAGCAGCAACCGCAGTAGTGGGAGTAGTAGCTGCGGCAGCAGCAGCAGCGACTGGAGTTGTAGCAGTAGTGGCTGTTGTCACAGGATCAACAGCTAAGCCGTATTGTATGAGAATATTTAAAAGAATGAACAACTTCATCGTGAGTTAACGGGTATCAAAAATAGAAACGAACGTAAGTGAGTGGACAGTTGGTGATGTGAGTTGTGGATAAGAAAGGGTTGTTTGGATTTTCTTCTATTTTTCCTGGTGGAAAATCTTCCCCCAACTTCGCGTTATTAAAAAAAAAAATACACAAGAAAAAAAAAAATATAAAAACAAAACTTTGATCCGAGATTTCTTTTCTTCCCCCCTTACTCTTGCCTTGGCGCTATTAATAGAACGAAACTGAGATTTCGATCTCGAACTTGAAATAAACATCTACAATATCAAAAGCCTTGTGATCATGCTTTCATTAACTATTACCGTAAATACCCACATTTAGTTCTTTCTCTTCTTCTTTCTCTTTTCCATCTTAGGTGCACAATCAGGACAGTACCATATTTCATCGTCTTTAGGAGGAGAAGTAATGCCCACACAACCCCAATGAAACCACTCATATTTACAATCATCGTTGTCACATCCAATCATCTCACCAAACGAAACCCTTTGACAGAAACAGTACAAATTATTATCTGCATCATCTCCATTTGGACCTCCATTCTCTGTAACTGCTCCGTTGACTGTTATATCGGCATTTCCATTCAATGCTAATGAGCCACCACTTCCTTCAAATGGAGACTGTTCTTCCACTTCTTCCGATCTTTGTCTCTTTAATTGTCTCGCAGAAGACGAGGACGGCGTCATCGCACCTGATGTTCCCTTTATAGTTAGTTTTCTCTTCTGTCCTCCTTTCTTTACAGATTCCGCCACTGGAGTGGCAGATGAACCATTTTTCGGCGTCGGTGTTCGTGATACACTATCGGATAATCCATTCAATAATCCATAATCGTCCTTACCACCGTCATTCAACTCTATTGTATTTTCTAGTGGAGGTAACAAATCATCGCTCTCTAGTTTTGAAATATCACTTTCAAAATTTTGTAGATGTTTCGAAATCAAAAATAATGCTGTGTTTGAAAGTACGATTTTTTCCTTTTGTATCTTTTGCGCAAGCTTCATATCTTCTTCAATTTTGGAATATAGTTGTTCTTCTTTGGGATGTTTGGTTAATGTTCCATTCGCTCGTATAAATTTATGAAGTTGATTGTCTCGGGTTTGATATCGTTTCCTGGCTTCAACCAAAATGGAGTCTTTGTGTTTTATTTCAGCTAGAAGATACCTCACTTCTAGTGGCACATTCGATAAATCTTGTGTGTATTTCTCAAGCACAGTGGTTGTATCCATGATTGTGTAGACTTGAAGTGATTGATTCGTTTGTAGGTTGATAGATTACGAATGCATAAACACTGCTTGTTGTAATATTGACCATACGCAGAAGGGAAGAAAAACAGCAAAAACAGCAAAAAAAAAAAAAGAAAAAAACTTTTGTCAATTATTTTAGAACAACACACGACCTGTCTTTACATCAAAACATAAAATGATTCTACTATCTGGTGGCGACTTTAATCACTTGCCTTATTCTATACCACAATGTCGGAAGAGCAATTGAACCAAAAGATCCAGAGCTTGTCAGTAAAAGATGAAGAGTTCTCCAGATTGTTAACTAAATTCAAATCAAAAGATCCATTATCGTCGGAACAGGCAGTTGAATTGAACAATCGATTGCTAGCACTTTCGCAAATACCAGATAATTCTAAAATCATCCATGAATTACTCATAGACACCCCCAGGGAATTTCTTCAATGCTTAAGAAGAATTAATGACAAATCAGGAAATTTGATGGTTTCCCTGTTGAATCAGAACAAACCGACAGAATCATTAATTCAAAGTTTATTTTCAAATGTAAGACTAATCATCAAATCGTTGGACAATGACAACGATGGTATTGCATTTTATTTAGGGATTTACAGTTCGTTAGTGTCACATTTGAAGACTTGCAATCCTCAACATCTTAACTTATTTTTAACCTACATCGATGGGAAAAACCATGAAATACAACAAGACGTGTTCGTATTATTGATTCAGAATTTGAAATTGCAAAAGGAGGAGACGTCGAATATAATCAAGGAATATTTGGAAGTGTTCATGGATGATGATACATTGAGTTATACTGGGATTTTAAACTTTGCTATTATCTTAGAAATGTGTTTTCCTATCGTTCCAGAAATCTGTACTGTGATATATCAAGATGATAGAACCAAGCAGCACTTAATTTATCGTACTAATTCAATAATCGAAGGGAATAATTTGCCATTGGCGATTCCAATTCTCAAACTTATTGGCACATCGTCCATTGTGGAGAACTGCAGAAACTACAGTGTTTCGAACTACTTCACCTTCTTAAGTCACGCAACAGAGATGAATGATAGCGAAATCAAAGTAGTTGCAAGTTTGACACTCGGCAAGTTATGGAAGATTGTGCAATTTGAAAAAAAGAAGACAGGTATTACTACTGAAATTTTGGCCGAAATTTTGATAACATATGTCCAACAACCAGAAAGTCAACCAGCATACATTGAACTTGCGGTTGAAGGGTTGATGTATCTTTCGTTGTATTGGAAAGTACGTAATCTTATGAGAATGGATGTTCTTCTCATTGAAGCATTGCTCACCAAACTTGAAGAAACGTCCATCAATTCAACTCGTTTGCATACTTCTTTACAATATGGGTTATTATCGATTTTCTCTAATTTGACAAAATTGAAAGATATCAACGACAGAGAGACAAATATGAATACCAGAAAGAAATTGCAAAGCATGGCTACCCCAAATAACGGAGCAGATAGTGCTGAAGAAGACCAGGAAGCAATTAAGTTGTTCAACAGGGAATTGTTAAATGACGACAAGATAATATCCAAAATAACTACTTTGAAATCTTATAAATCATCAGCCAGTTCAAACAACTCACTTAATGAAGTCATGAAGATAATATACCATTTGTCTGCGGATCAACAAAAATCAACCAGGGTCGAATTGGTCAAACAGGGAGGTTTGAATATTGTGATAAGTTATCTCATCAGTTTCAGTGAAATAACCAAAAAAGATAGTCTGGTTATTTCCATTCCAAATACTAATGATTCAAATATTATTGAATGTCGAATACTAGCAATACGATCCCTAGCAAGAATGTTAATATCGGTCGACCCCAAAACGTCTTTCACCAAATATGATATCCGTACATCAATCCCATTTTTAAAAGAGCTATTAGGACCAGACATATCCCAATACAACAACTCTACCACTTCTTCTGGATCATCTATTACAAGCAATGATTACCTTCATGACATGACATTGTTAGATCGATTTGAAGGTCTATTAGCATTAACCAACATCGCAGCCAGTGCCAGTTCCGAATTAAAAAACTTTCTAATTCATCAATTATTTGATTCATATCTTGATAATTTCATGATCTCGTCGCAAGATACCAAGATCCAACAAGCAAGCTTTGAATTAATTGCCAATTTGATCAACGAGCCATTGATGTTGGCAAAATTTTTCAATTTGCAAATCCCAGCCAATGCCAAACGATTGGATCTTTTGATTAAATTGTTATTATCCACGAATGGAGGTTTACAACTTGTTATTGCCGGTATCTTTACTAACGCAACTGATTTTGACATGATTGCTGAACATCTCGTTAATAACTCAACTATCCTTGACGAATTGATCAAAGCGATAGATGAAATCTTGACGAATGAATTTAGGGAAACGGCTTTAGTCGTACAGACGAGTTATTTGTTGGTTAATTTGGTGTATGCCGCTGCAAACAATTCGAATCCAGACGTGCTTAAAAAATTGACATCTAATAATGGATTGAAATCTGCATGTGTGAACGTGTTGAGAAGTGATAATAATGATGCCAAAGAAGCAATTATGGAGGTTATTAAGATCTGCAAATTTAATTAATGATAGTGTATTAAATGTGTAATGGTATGTAAAATGTGATTTTGTAATCTGCTAAAAATGTATATATCTTTGTGCTATAGTGTCATGATCATGTTCGACATTGGAAATGACATGTCGAATACTTTGTGATGACTTCTCACTGTCCAATTTAACTCTGACAGCTTTATGTAAATTGGCCAAATAATCAGCAAAACTTGGTCCATTCGCAGTTTTAACTGCTGTGCCCAAGGCGTCATCCATTAACAATTCTTTGAACATAAACTCACCACCATCAATAGTTCTACGAATGATATTGACACCAGCACAACCCAAGCTTGGCATACCATTGATCTCCAGTTGAAAATATTTGACGAGATTACGTGCTTGTTGGGATATTTCAGTTGGTAATTCCGGAAGTTCATCCATGAATACATCTATATCTTTGGCACTCTCAATGTTATCTCCAAACACATCCTTCAACAACATTATGTTAGCTTCAGGATCAACCCAAACATAAACTTTTTCTCCATTGCAAAGAATATAGACACCGCGATCCAAGTTTCGAATAGTCAAATCTTTATATAAGGGCAATTTAATTAATCCCGTAGACTCGTCAATCAACGCGTCATCATCCAGCAAAGAATGTAATTCAACCAACGCAGGATACAAATGGTAAATTAGTCTCTCCAATGGCATCGTTAACATGTTATACATATCAGCCAATCTGGCATCTGATGTTAGTCCAGCAGACGCTTTCAAAGCAGTAGTTTTCAAAAGCGATAACATATAAAGTGGTAAATGCTTTAAGGAATCCGGGAACAACATCTTGTTCGTTAATGTTTTGGCGCGATTATGGCCATATTCATTCATCGCACGGTAATGGGTAAATACGTCAACCAACTTGTTATTAATCGACTCACGTAATTCAAGTAGTGACTGTTGTCCCACAAACGACAAACAATCTCTGGCAATTGTGGTGACAATAGCACTTTCATCTGCAAAATGGAACACATCTTCTAAGTTCTTTGAAACAGCAAGCACCAAATTGATCACTCTAACTTTTCTAACCCCCTTAGGATCAGTATACAATAAAGCAGCTTGGAAATGACAATCCAATTTGGTGCTCAATTTGCCATCGTATTCTAACAAAATGGTAAATGCCTGATCCTTAGTCAAAACCGGTATAATGGGGTCTTGAACATTCCCAATAATACTGGTATCCGCAAGACTTGAAGACGTGCCATAATATTGTGTAACTTGTAACCCATTTGAACAACGCAATTTCAATTGACCTTGGTAACCAGTCAAGTTCTTAACAGAATTGTGAATCTTTGCACTGAGAGCCCTTCCATCTCTTTCAAAATTAAAGTTGGCCCAACGGGTAATTTCACCACCAGTTAAAGATGCCAACCAACCCACATTCGAAAGGTCCACTGGGGTGTGTGAGACGACATGAACATCCAACCCAACACTCTTCTCAACAAAATCCTTAGCCAATACCTTATAGAATTCATTATCAGGTTCGAACAATTTTTTTTCCACTTCCGGTGCCGCCGTTCTTCCGACCGACTTGTTGTCCTTATATTTCAACCCGCCTGGCCCCCACGATGGTAATGCCGACAATACAGAAACAATCTTACCACCCCCATACATATCCAAGCACATACCAGCGGTTTTGATAGCTGAAGAATAGCAAGGTTCTGGATCAGCAAGTTTTCCACTAGAACACAATTGTTCCAAATAGGTCAATGCATCGTCTATTACCGATCTGCTTTCATCAGGATCGACAAACAATCCTTCACTGAATGGAACAAATGGGTCGTCTAGATCTGAGGAAATTGAAAGCTGAGTGGTTTCTAATGTAGGCGACAAATTGAAGAAATGAATGCGCTTGTCAAACGCAATTATGGCAATTTTCAAATTATTTTTCTTTCCATTAATTTGTTCATCGGTAATAGACCCTTCCTGGTCTAGTGGGTCATCATAATTATACAAAGTTGCGCGAATAGAATCAGCAATTAAAACAGGTAAACTTTGCTTGATACTGTTTTCACTAATGTCAACTAAAAATACAACATGCAAAGGGTGAGAATCCTTTTCTGGTCCACCAAAATTATACTCTCTTGGAACAACTACATCATAGACTCCTTTATGTAATTCTGGTTTCACAAATTTATCGACTCTATATCCTCGGCCATCCAAAACGGATGCATACTCAGGAGGAACCACATTATTGGAAAATTGACAAATATTACAAACAAATCTTTGATTGTGGGTGAACTGCATCGATGGGTTGACATAGGTACGACAACGATGGCATCTGATTGGCCCTATGCTCAATGGATCTTCAGGTCTATTCTGCGGATCATTGGAGGTAAAATCGACGGTAGGAATTGGGTCCTCGGTTGGCAACAAGGGTGCAAATGGTCTGACGGTGATTGCGATTGGTAACTTCGTGGCGAGCCTTAACTGTTCAGATTCTGGAACGTAATACAACGTGGATCTCATGAATTTCGACAGTGAATTTCCTTGATCGATTGAATGAAATTGAGTTCCCGCATCCGGAGGGGAAATATCCACAAACGTTTGAAATGACTTGTAATTTCCCAATTCGTCAGGAGTGTTGTATTCCTGTTGAGTCTTGTATCTCTGTTCCTGTAATGACAACTGGTTATTATGGTTGAAACTATTCATATCTTGTAAAACCGTTTGGTCTATAGTTGTGGACTTTGTTGCGAGAGGGTGTTGTTCTGACTGTTGATATGAAGAAGGTTGTTGAAATTGGTTTGCATAATTCTGAACAGGAGTTGCATTAAATTGATTTGGATTTGGAGTGAAACCAGGAAACATTGGGGATGCAGGTGCAACTGGAGTGGTACTACCAACAGGTGAGTTAAATTCTGTGTGGAATGCTCTTGCTGGCCTTCTTAATTTCTTCTTGGAAGGTGTTGATGGTTGTTGGTTCAAGTCCAATGCCTGTAAGTTTTCAGTCAACTCGTTCCCATTAATTCCTTGACTTTGTGAAGCATGCCCTGGTGCCCCAAATTGAGGTTGTGGTGGCTGGAAATAGGACATTGTTAGATAGTATGTCTTAGCTCGTGCTTAAGGGTAGGTGGTGGTTGTAAAAATCTCGAAGAAATCAACAAACTCAAAAATAATAAAAAGTGAAAATAAAAAAAAAAAATAAAAAAAAAATGGCACGAAATTTTTTTCTCTGTGCCTGCACCCACATACACATGTGAGCTGATTGGTAAAAGACATGAGGATCTGAGGGACTCGATAATCGAGTCACCCAAAAAGATGCAACCAGCAGCCTCATGTACTTTGATATCATGGAATAACTGCTGAAATGACTTGTATGGGTAAGGAATTGTATTCAAACTTGATTGTACCCCAACAAAGTCGTGTTCACGCGCTCATATTTCTTGGTATAATTAAAGTTGTTACATTTCCAGACCAAGAAAAGTTAGCGACCATTGCCCTTCTGTCCATTTTAATGGTAATCCGTGGCAGTGTCGGATTTGTAGGAAAGTTGGAGACGGTATGAATCAGCAAAAGTTGAGCACAACAGAGTTGCCTGTGATGTTTACTGCTTCGCCCCTTTGCATATGAAATGCGTCTCTTTCTGTAGGCGAAATTCAACAGAACTGTCTTCTATACAAAGCAATCCAACAAGAGATTTATATAGAGCTTTACTTATCTAAGAGCTGAATATGCCCACCTATCGTACTTCGTTTGTGGCTTGGTTCAATATGACAAATTAATGTGCAAAACAAAGTGACTTTCAATATGCACTCACTCACTTGTAGAATGAAGAAAAAAAAAAACATAATCTGATAAAATTGTGGTACAGGAGAATCTCTATGCTTATAAAGACTACCACCACAACTCAACAAAAACTAACCCAAAACTATTACTTAAATAAGAAGACTTGTTCAATATTTAGATGGCCGAAACGAAATAGCAATTTTCAAAAATTAAAATTAAACCAGAAACATAAATTATTCATTTCATGCCAAATATTTCGCAATAACAGGATATGAATTGTTCATTATACTATCTTAATACTGGGCATCTATCGCTACTAGATGCGTTTAATGATACATGGCAGAATGATCTGAGTGGCGTACTACCGGCATACTATGTTACAAACTGCTCGCTACCTCAGATGACTGAGTTTGTTAACAGCACATTGGTTGCGCTTCTAGAAGACTCCGACTACTTCCCATACAACAGAAGAGACAACGGAGACACCACCGTGGCACTACTATTTGTGCTATGCGGATCATGCGTTTCGATGTGGATGTTATCCCTTCTACTATATGTTTCCCCCAAATACAAAAGAAAACCAATATTGACACAACTAGCAACTTTATTTTATGCCATCGTGACGTCGATTATACTCAGCAAAGTAACTGGGACCGTATCACGACAGTATTACGATGATACGTTGGATATTATTGCCCTACATTCGTCGCTCTATAATAGGGTGGAGTATAGAGTTTTGATTACAATTCAACAAGCGCTAACCATGCTGGCATGGCTACAGATCATACTCAAGCTATCCAAACAGCGATATAAGAGAATCATAGGGATATTTACTATTTTATTAATGGCAACATACCTTGCCTGCTTCATTTATTATCAGGTTTCGTGTAATACACATGGCCAAATTGATGTGGGATCGAGTGCCCAAGTGTACCACAAGTGGAATACCATTCGATTTGCAACTAATCTAGTGATTGTGATATGGTTTGGTGGGATTCTACTATACTATACTACAATCATCAAGAATCCTCGCAAAATATGTTATAGTAAGAAATTACTTCCTTTGGGTATTTTTAATTGGTTCTTAATTGTACTACACCTGGTGTTGAATATCTTGCATGTGAGTATATTTAAGAACAATTGGTTGATTAGGACATGGATGGTATTGATACCATACTTGATTGAATCAATTTTAATGACAACAGTATGGGAATGGATTTTTAATATATGGATATTAGAGAAAAGGTTCGAGCTTATGGGAGTGTTAGGAAGACGAATCAGTATTGGTGACGTTTTAAGTATGCAACTGGATCATAGTGGTGATGACAATCAAAAAAAGAAATTTGACAGAAGCAAAGCTGGTGATCTGGCTTTGCATGAAAGGGACAAAATCCATAGTGCTTTTGACAACTTCAGAGATTGGATGATGAATCGACCAAAATTATTAAACCAAAACGTGGAAAGTATGTCGATTTCAGATACGGAGGACTCGAAAGAAATTTTTACATTTTCCAACAATTCTTCGAAGGACAGCGCAAACACCCGTATGAATCAACTAGAGTTGCAAGCAGAACAAGAAAGACAATCACGACAACAGAGACAACCCCCGGGGTTGGTGGCACAGAGAGCGCTGCTGGTGCTGCCACAAAGACCAACGCACCAGTTGGATTCCATAGGAAATGGAGATTACCTTGAAGATGAAATGATCCCATCTTCTTCACGTACCATTATCCATCATTCAGGCGTTCATGCAAATGCAGATTTAGGCAATGCTGAAAACGACATTGAAATGATTGACATGAACACCACTCATGAAGTAGAATATGACGATGAATATGTGGATGATTATGAACTTTGGGATGATGACGATGATGATCAACAGGCAGAACAACATCAACGGAATCACCAGCAAGAAGAAGACGTAGAGGAAGAAGAGGAATACGAAGACGAAGTGGTCGTTATGGGAGACCATGATCTTTTTGACGAGTCACTAAGTGGTACAGACGTTAATGATAATGATGAACAACCACCACCTTTCCAACCACACCCTGGTTTTAATGTAGGGGACTATTGGAATGACAGGAAAGAATGATAGACTTTTAAAATTTGTAATAATATATATAAGTATTGTACCATATTGAGAAGATTGTTTTTGCATTATTTTGTATTACATATTAATTTGATTTATTAATTCATTTTTTTTTGGCACCGAAATACGGGGTTTGAATTATTGCACTCGAAACACAGAAATTCCAATAGTGAAGGAATTGGTGGAAGAGACAATATTTGTTCAAATCTTGACAGGGCAAGAGGCTCTCTACATGTAGGCCATGAATAAGATGGCTGATTTCTGATAGATGCTGATATTCTGCGAGGTACAGTACCGAACACCGGTCTTGGTGTATAGAATTGGTAGCAGGCGAATGTTCCAGAATTTTCTAAGAACTTTCGATCGATTTCGCAATGCGTGATCCTTCTGTTACTTAGAATGAACAATAGCGAAAAAATGACTCCTTCTTTTAAACATATCCACTGTTTCCTTTGCAAGAGCAATCGGCAAGCACATTTCCTGTAAATATTATAAATAAACCCGTGGTTTCCATTTTCCATTTTCTTTTCGTCTTTTTTTTTTATTAAAAGACCAATTTTGGCTAATTTATTTTTGTTTGGTGAAAGTCTATCAATCATGTTATCATCTAGAATACCAAAGGGCAGATTAATACAACAATCCACAGCTACGTTCAATGTAGCTAGAACTACACCAATAATCTCAAGTAAGTACATACAAGAACACCAACATACAAGCCAACAACAACAACAATCAGTACAACAATTCAATTCATGTAAACCTCCACTTTCATTCCAACCCCATGTTTCGCAAGTCAGATATTTCCATCAATCGATACCCAAAAGGCTTCAGATGCAACAAACTGAACAAGGTGACAATCGTCCAGCCTTAGAAAAGTTTGGTACTGATTTGACCCAGTTAGCCAAGGAAGGTAAATTAGATCCCGTTATTGGTCGTGATCATGAAATTCGTCGTACCATACAAATCTTATCCCGAAGAACCAAGAACAATCCAGTATTGATCGGTAATGCGGGTACGGGTAAAACAGCCGTGATGGAAGGTTTGGCACAAAGAATTGTTCGTGGTGAAGTGCCTGATTCCATGAAAGATAAACAAATTATCACATTGGATTTGGCTGGGATAATAAGTGGTGCCAAATATCGTGGTGATTTCGAAAGTAAATTAAAATCGATTTTAAAAGAAGTAGAAGAGAAAAATGGTAGTGTTATTTTATTCATTGATGAATTTCACTTGTTGATGGGATTAGGTAAAGCAGAGGGATCCATTGATGCATCGAATTTGTTGAAACCAGCATTGGCACGAGGTAAATTGTCGTTGTGTGGTGCTACTACCATTGAAGAATACAGAAAATACGTTGAAAAAGATGCTGCATTAGCAAGAAGATTCTCTGCTGTTACTGTTAATGAACCTACTGTAGAAGATACCATTTCCATTTTGAGAGGTTTGAAAGAGCGTTATGAAGTCCATCATGGTGTTCGTATCATGGATTCAGCTTTGGTCACTGCAGCATTGTACTCCAACAGATACATCACTGATAGGTTCTTGCCTGACAAAGCAATCGACTTAGTTGACGAAGCCAGTTCCACTTTACGTTTGCAACATGAATCCAGACCAGATGCTATTGCGACGTTGGATAGACAAATAATGACTATTGAAATTGAGTTGGAATCTTTGAGAAAGGAAGAGGATCAACTTTCAATTGATAGAAAACACAAGTTGGAAAACGAGTTGGAAGTCAAGAAAAGTGAACTTAAGGAATTGACCGACCAATGGGAATCTGAGAAACGTGCTATTGATGCTGTTAAAAATGCCAAATCCGATTTGGAAAAAGCTAAATATGAATTGGAACAAGCTACTCGAGAAGGTGATTATGGTACGGCTTCCAAAATCCAGTATTCTACTATCCCAGAATTAGAAGATAGAATCAAGGAATTGAGCAAGAATGAAGAAGCAGCGAAATCATCCAATCTTTTGCATGACTCTGTTACTTCTGAAGATATCGCTGGTGTTATTTCCAAGATGACGGGTATCCCAGTGAACAATTTATTGAAAGGAGAAAAGGATAAATTATTGGATATGAATGTCATTTTACGCCAATCGGTTGTTGGCCAAAACGAAGCCATTGATGCTGTTGCAGATGCTGTTAGATTACAACGTGCTGGATTAACTAGTGAAAATCGCCCAATTGCTTCATTCATGTTCTTGGGTCCAACCGGTACTGGTAAAACTGAATTGACCAAGTCATTAGCTAAATTCTTGTTCAACGATAAGAATGCGGTCATCCGATTTGATATGTCTGAATTCCAAGAAAAACATACCATATCCAGATTGATCGGTTCTCCTCCAGGTTATGTTGGATACGACGAAAGTGGTGAATTAACAGAAGCTGTTAGAAGAAAACCATATTCGGTTGTGTTGTTTGATGAATTTGAAAAAGCACATCCTGATTTGTCTAAATTGTTATTGCAAGTCTTAGATGAGGGTACATTGACTGATTCTCACGGTAAGAAGATTGACTTCAAAAATACCATTATTGTAATGACATCCAACATCGGACAAGAGATCTTGTTAGCCGACAAGCACAAATACGAAGATGGTCACATTAACAAAGAAGTTAAAGACCAAGTCTTGGAGAACTTGAAACACCATTACGCTCCTGAATTCTTGAATCGTATAGATGATGTTGTGGTATTTAACAGATTATCTAAAAAGGCATTAAGAGAAATTTTGGATATCAGATTGAGAGAAATTGGTGATCGTTTGCTTGATAAGCGTATTATCTTGGAATTGACTGACTCAGCAAAGACATTATTGGCTGATTCAGGATATGATCCAACTTATGGAGCACGTCCATTGAATAGAGTGTTGAGAAAAAAATTGTTGGATCCTTTGGCTATGCGTTTGATTAAAGGACAAGTCCAAGAAAATGAAACCGTCAAAGTTGAAGTGAGAAACGATAAGATTTATGTTGTACCTAATCATAGTGAAGGTTCTGTCATTGAAAAAGAAGAAGACTATTATAAAGAAAGAGAAGAAGAAGAAGATGATAAATAAGTAAGTTCTGTATGATACTTCACATTGTAAAGTTAACTAATATTTGAATCGAAACGTATATATTTGTATATAATTAATAAAAACGAGGGAGTATGTATATATCTCAGTGAAATAGACAATACGCGGAAAGAGCAAAGTCTACTCATAATACTCTACCGACTGTGGCACCAGAAGAAACTTTTGTTTCAACTTTTCTTAAAGAAGTACCACCAGTAATTTGACCCAATAATGCGTTGATACTTGGAGGAGCTGGTGCAGCACCAGAGTTATTAGATGCTGGGCCAGGTGGTGGTGGTGGTCCAGGAGGTGGCGGAGGAGGTGCTCCAGATGACTCTCCTATACCTTGAAACTGGAATGGAGGTGGTGGAGGTGGAGGAGCTGGTGGAGGATTGAAGGGTCCTGTCGATGCAGATGCAGATGCCTCTTGGCCAAGAAATGCAGGAGGAGCTGGTGGAGGTGGTGGAGGTGGAATCGAACTTGGAATAGGAGGCGCTTCCTCTGGAAGTGGCGGTGCCTGGTCAGGAATACGTGGTATATTAGCTGCAACCGGTGGTTCTTGTTGTGGAACTGGAGGAACAGTTGCGGGTTCATAACTTCCAACCTGTGCTTCTGCTTCGGGAGTTTCAAATTCACCAGAAGACGACGACTCAGGTGGCCTCAAACTATTTTCTTGTCGTTTAGGTGGTTCAGGAACTGCTTCTTTTGCTTGATCAAGATTTGAATTCGATCTAGTTGGAGGTTGTGGCATACCACCGAATAACAAACTTGCCAATTGAGCAGCACCGGCTCTGTTTGGAATATCATCGTCTGATTCTTCATCTTCGGAATCGCTCCAGCCACTGCTGCTAGCAACACCCCTTTGTGAAGCTCTTTGGGCTGCTGCCTGCTTTGGATCAATCTTGACTTCTTGCGTCTTTGGTTTGAAGAAAGGATTATTTCCAGTAGGAGTACTTGCAACTGGTTGTTGCTGAGAGTCACTCAACTTGGCAAATGGGTTGCTGTCATGAGGTTGGTGAGCAGAATTTGGTGCTTCTTGGACAGGAACAGCTGATGTTATTGGCTCTTCCTTTTTGGGCTCTTCAACGGTCATGGTGGCTGATTCTTCGCTATTTGGTTTGTAAATAGGTACCTTTGTGACTGGCACAGCTTCCTCTTCTTCGTCTTCACTCTCTTGTTGTTCTCTCTTTTTCATTTCTTCCATTTCTCTTCGAATCTTGGCCAACCTTTCTTCCTTGGCCCTTTGCTTGCGCGCCTTTCTTTCACTCTCACGAGCTTCCATTTCTTGCTTTTGCTTCAACATTGCCTTATATTCTTCGTCGTCATCATCATCTGATGACTGCTCCTCTGGTTGGACGTTGTTCACAACAGGTTGTGTTCTAACCGACTCAGGTTTTGGTGCTTCCACTTTTTGAACAACGACAGGTTCTACTGTCCTTGGTTTAACCTCTTGAAAGGCAACAGGTTCTTGTTTCTGAGGAGCAACGGCTTCTGGTTTTGGTTCCACTTTTGGAACAGATTCTGAAGAGACAGTTTTACCTCGTCTCGTGATTCCCAATTTTGCCAATCTATCATTCATTCTTTTTTCTGCTTGCTCTTTGATGTATGCAGCTCTTTCTTCTGGGGTTGTATAAGTTGATTTGGATGCTGGTGAAGCGGATTGTGCATTGGCAACAACTTCGGATTTTTGTTTAGCCAATTCTTCCTGTTTTTGTTTTTGAGAAGCCTTGGATTCAGCAATGTTACGGCTCTGTTGTTCCGAAAACGCCTTCAACTCCTTTACAAACTGGGCCACTTCGGATGAAATTCCAACACCTTTTTCCCATTTGTCATTTCCTACATCTGAAGTAGCAGAAACATTAAGCTTAGCAGCACATTCATCTTCTATAGCTTTAATTCCAGAACCAATGTCTTTGACCATCTCTGACTGACCATTTGCTTCAGCATGAGCCTTTTCGGAAGCGTCTTTCAATTTGAAGTCCAAGTCTGAATCACCACCACTTGATTTTCCCGTCAAGGCAGCCATTCTTTGTTTCAATTTTTTACGGGATTGGAATTTAATTCTATCGTAGTCGGTAACTTCCCCATTTGCACCAGTTCCAACGATTTGCGATTCATCATCTTCTGGGTTCCAATTTGGATTTTCTTTCAACAATTGCAATTTCACCAATTCGATTTTCTTCTTGGCAATCTCTTGGTTCACTTGATGGATATCGGAAATCAATTTAGGTACAATATCTCTTGTCAAATGATCCAAGGTAGACGACAATTGTCTCTTTTCGTCAGAAGATGCTCCTCCAAATCCTTGTTCGTCCAATTTACTTTGCACATCCATGATTTGACTTTTAACTTTCTCAATAATTTGTTTGTCTTGATTTCCAGTGCCCAGTCTGGAATAGTTGTTTGCTTGATCCTCAGTATCTATAGCATCTAACAAAATCTTCTTTTCATGAATCAATTTCTTCATGTCTTCGATTGTCAAATCAGAATCTGTCGAAGTCTTCAAACTTGATTTAGAACCTTCGTCGTTAGTATCAGTCGTTCTCTTTCTATGACGAGCATTGGAAACGTAACCGAAATTGTCATCATTATTTTTAAACCTAGTTCCATCTGGCTTAGTTTGTGGCTTTGGTGGTTTAACAGGTTTGTTGTTGGCACCTCCTTTTAATGAATTCTTCAATGAATCCATGGTATTCCTTAAGGTTCTATCGGCAGGAGGGACCAATTCTGGTGGCAATCTTAATGGTATATCATAGCCATTCAATCTTCTATAAATAAGATGCATGGCAACAGCAAATTGGTTTTTATTCAACTTACCAGTGTCGTCAGTATCAACTAAAGTCCAAATAGATTCTAAATCTGGTCTACTTAATCCAGATTTTGTGAACACATTCAACGCAACAGTGGAATCGACATAACCTCTCCTTTGCGAATCCCAAGCCTGGAAAAGTCCATCATAAATTTGTTTCTCCTGCTTGGTAATTGCCCAGGTGACATTACTTTTCAAACTGGTATCCATAGCGCTATGCAAATTGGAAGTCGGCAATTGAGTGTTCGGTAAAAAATGTTGTTGCATGGCATTCAAACCCGGGATACCGCCAGTTGGCATAGAAACAAACCCCCATTCCCCTGGTCTACCAGTTGGTTGCGCCTGCAATGGTCCAGTTGGTTGGGATTGCAACATTGGGCCCGTTCTTTGAGCAGTAAGTTGAGGTTGTTGGAAGGAAGTGGTAGGAACAAAACCGCCTGTTGCTTGCGATTGCAATTGTTGATAACCAGTGGTTTGTTGTTGCAATGGGGCAGATTGTGCACTATATCCACTTGTCTGTCGAGGTAAACCTCCAGTCCTTTGTTGCTGCAATGGTTGGGCGTTGTATCCAGTTAATTGTTGTTGCAATGGACCGGTTTTTTGAGCAGGGATTAAACCAGCAGTTTGCTGTGGTTGCAAAGGAATCAAAGTACCACCGCCAGTCCTTTGAGCAGCTAGAGGTGGAGCTCCAAACGATGTAGTTGGCATTGGAAGGCCGCCAGTTGCTTGAGAGGCCAATCCGCCATAGCCAGTTATTTGTGGCTGAAACGAAGTCATTGGAGGTGGGCCCTGTTGGTTGAACCCTGTTCCTTGTGGTGCCAACCAATCGTCTTTCTTTGGAGCAAAACTGGCAAAAGGAGTGTTGGCCAATATTTTTGCCGGATCATCAGGAATACTGAAATTAATTTGCTCCATGAAACTTTTGACTTCATTGAGCCATTTTTCAGGAAGAATTCCTGGCAACGGTTCACCTCTTTTTGCCATGCTACATAAATGCAAGCTTAAGGCAAATTCGGGGAATAATAATGATCCATTATTTTCAATGTCTGATAACGTCCAAATTTCTGCCAATGTAACAGCCAGTAAACCGGATCTCAATAAAATATTACTGGCAGCATCTCCGCTAATGGATTGTTCTCCCTTTGGCACTGCGGTTCTAAATAAATGTTCAAATTTCTTTTGATCCTCTGCTGTGATAAATGACAATCTGATACTGGGAATCTTCAATTCACTATTCTCAGTGACGATTGGTGCTGCTCCGCCAAATCCTGTAGGTTGGGTTTGGATATATCCAGTCTGTTGAGCTTGTAAGACTGGTTGCTGAGGTTGCTGGGGCTGCAATTGAGGTTGAGCATATCCGGTTGCTTGGTTTGCAATACCTGTTGGGTTTTGGAAACTGGATCCATATAAGTTTGGCTGTTGGGGAATAAATCCTGTTGCCTGGGGATACATCTGTGGTTGTGTGAATTGTGGTTGTTGATACGAATTGTAACCATAACCTCCTGGCTGTTGCTGTTGAGGAGGTTGTTGTTGTTGCTGGGGGTTATACCCCATTCCCTGTTGTTGTTGTTGCTGATAAGGGTTGTACATCAATTCTTGGTGTTGAATGGAAGGGGATATGTGTGGAAAGAAAGGGGAAACGGTAACCAGAGAGAAGTAAGTTCGACGCCAACGAAATTTTTCTTTGTAGAGAGAGTGAGAGAGAGCATAACGGGGCGAGACTGGAGGTGGAAGTGTCGCAGTTAAAGTCGAAGTAAAAGAAAGAGAGAAAAAAAAAAAAATTGGCAAGAAAATTGCGACTGAGACATGGCAAACTTTGTATTACGTAATACGACGAGGCACAAGAGCTGGAAATCACAGGTTTTTTTGTCTCTCTGGTTTTTGCAACACAATACACAAGATGGCATCAACTTTTATACCATCTACACTTTCAAACATTCATCCCAGAATCCAATTTCAAGCTGAGTGACAGCATTGAAGATGTCCACCAACTCTTCGATTCGTTTATCACCGACTTCAACATCATCCACCAACAGCTGCAATGCCTTTTTACCTTCTTTGTCAGCGGCAGTATACCAATCTGATGAATAGTCATCTAACCAATCTTGATATATCTTCGATTGTTCTTCAGTAACAATACCTGAATCTTTGGTGCTTTGACGAATTTCTTGTCCATAGATCCCGGCAGCAGCATATCCGTGTAAACATGGAGATACCGCAGTTTTGATTCCCAAGAAATCTTCATGTTTACTAGCGGAAATTAAGTAATCACAATATGCAACACATGCTGGACCCGGAGCCAAATGAACATCAAAATTCATATCTCTTTCATAGTCAATGTTGTAATATTTGGAAAGCTTTTGTTTGTGTCGTTCGATTTCATTGACAATTTCACCAATGATTGTAGCTTGGGCATGGGTTTGTTGATAGGTAGGAGCAACAGCACCAGCAAATGCTTGAATCTGGGCATAATTAACCAAGTAATGGTAATCTTGTTTCAAAAAATAGATAAATTGTTCAAATGGTAGTCTGTTTTCTGCAATGGCTCTGACAAATGGATGTTGGGTGTATTTCTGCCAATTATCTTTCACTTTAGGGTGGTTTATAAGATAGTCCAAGAACGTAGCATTACCATTCATTATTGATATTTTCTTTTCCTTCAGACTTGTGATGATGGAACTGACTTTTTTGGCCGGAGTAACAGTATGGTTCAAAGGTCCATTGCCAAATCCTAATTTTTTTTCCAAACTTGTCATACCACGATGGATGTAATCGACAGAAACAGCAATGGCCTCATCCAAAGATAAACCTTGGGCAAGATTGGCGGCAATAGCAGATGCAAGTGTACATCCACTGCCATGGTTGTCGGTGGAGTCAATATAGTCGGATTCAATTCTGGTTACTTTATCTTCTTCACTGTCGTATAAAACATCTATTATTTTAAGATTTGGCTGTTTCAAATCTTTAGCAGGAACGTTTTCTTCGGTAAATGGGATATGACCACCTTTGACCAATAAACTCTTACATTTTAAAAGTTTTTGCAATTGAATAACAAATTCAACAAAATCATCCAATGATTTGACTTCCCATGTCTTTTCCAGTCCAGACTTCAATTTGTATAATGCTTCGGCCTCAGGAAAATTTGGGGTAAGAACAGTAGCTTCCGGAATTAATTCTTCGACACACAATTTCATCCCGACGTCGTCACTTAATCTGGAGCCAGAAGTACTGACCATGACCGGATCAATCACCAATTTGACGCCATATTCTTGAATCTTTGGTAAAATTGCAACCAATTCTTTAATTGCTTCTTCAGGTAACATACCAGTTTTGATCGCTTTCAAAGGAGCTTCTCCTACGGGATATCCAAACAACATATCCTCCAAATTGGCAGACAATATCTCATGGACCAATTTCTGAGATGTCTTGTCAAAAGTTCTAACTCCAGTGGTATTTTGAGCCGTTAATGCTGCTATACAAGTTAATCCATAAACTCCGAATGCACTAAATGTTTTCAAATCAGCCTCAATCCCTGCTCCTCCCGAACAATCACTTCCAGCGACCGTCATAACTGCATTTAAACGGACTTTTGGCGCACCATTGTCTGGTCTCTTTAACCTAAGTACCGTGGTTTTCATTGTAGATTAAGGGGGTCTGTCTTGTGTACTTTAGAGGGACGAAATTGACAGATAGAGGGAAAAAAAAAAAAAAAATAATGAGTCCCTCTTATATGGATAATACCTCGTCGGTTAGAGTGGAATCGGAAGGTGTAGACAATCTGATTATGCACCAACAATTACAAGCAAATTTTTTTGACTATGAGATCTCTCTTTGACGTGAATGGGTGTAGAACTATGAGTCGTGAAGAATAGTTGACACAAAATGGCCCACTTCACTTGATCTCCAAGACTCAGTAAACTGAAAAAAAAAAAAAAAAAAAAAAAAAAATGCGCATAAGCAACCATATGCTTTTAATTGACTATACATCACTAAGTATTACAAACTAATACCAATACACACCATCAATTAATCACCTTAATGAGAAGATCTACTATCCAGTGGTCTCTTTAAATTATTATAATACGTCACCAAATCTTGTTCACATTGTAAAGTATCTTGTCGAAACGCCACTCTGATATCAGGAACATTGGTCTTTTCAATATCATTACCATCAACCCCTCTGGCCAAATAATTTTTACCTAACCAATGTTTCTTGATCTGAGCTTCCCAACCACTTTGCAAACATGAATTTCGTGCCAATTCACACATATCCACTCCGGACAATTTGTAAATTTGTGCAGCCACGGAATATTCTTCAATCAATGGTTCTTTCGTATATGAAAATTGCAATGGATCGTCTGTTGACAACGAGACATTCAACCCTTTTTTGAAGAAATTGTAGAATGGATTTTTATCATAGGTTAGGAATAACGCATTGTTTGAAAGCGGTGACATGGCCAATCCAATTTGATCTAAGTAGTACAAGTATTGGATGAATGGAACTTTTCTTAACAAAATACCATGTGAAATACCATATGATGTTAAGAATGCACTAATTAAGTGTTCTGGATCGCCAGCTTCACCACAATGAGGTCTCAAAACAAAAGTGTTCATGTTATTTTTAAGTCTCAAATTGTTCAAAGTAGCAATGTTAGCATAAAGGTAGTATAGATAGTAGGAATAAGGTGGATTCATTGTTGAGTTCCATTCACCAGCTGGTGGATATTTGCGAGATTCAATTGGTTTTTCTGTTTTAGATTCATCGTCAACGGAATCAAATCCAATAACTCTTTGTAAGAAAACATACAACTTTGGGTGGGATTTCGGATTTAATGATACTTCAAATAATGGTTCAAATATATTTTTCATGATATCAAGGAATGATCTGACGTTACCATTTTTCTTATAAACATCATATAATCTTGGGACTTGAATTAACCATCTGACATTGTGACTGAAGAGTTTATTATCAACTATCCATGCTGCCAATTTATCCCATTCATGAATAGATCTACCATAAATAGAAATCCTCAATTCATTCATTTGATATTTCGAACTTTCTAAATCTTCCATCACCTGGATCGTCAATTCTGCCAAATATTTCCCATCAATGAAGTTATCCGTTTTCAAAAAGATTTCTCTCAATCTAGATTCTCCAATTGGATTATATTTCAAGTTGAATTTATCGAATCGATGGAAAGTATCGGTATGAGCATGCATATCCAAAGTATCGATGGACAAATCATAAGCAGTCAAATTCAACGATTGAAATACTTCTGCTAAGGTTAAAATTTTCCCATCTCTGAAAATAACTTTATTATCTGGTTCCGTTTTCAATTTATATTTAATAAATCTCAATAAATGCTTTTGGTTCATACAGGCCGAATGATGAATGTGGGTATCGACTTTACGGACATTATAAAAATCTCTATGGGGATTACGTTTTGATTGCTTCGTTTCTTCAAACTCATTCAACAAATAATACATATTCCATTTTGCTTCCAAATATTGTAATCTTTTGAATGCAAACGATTTTGTGGGTCCGTCGCAAGATATTCTAGAAATCTTATTCAAGTCCGAGTAATAATCGTGCAAGTTGGGAATAGTGCACAATTTACGATCCGTCTTCTTATCATAGACTTGATAAACATCTTCATTATTCAACGTGAAATAATAAGGGCTGTTCGAAATTTCTGGAATTTCGCATTTGCTGAAATCAAATGGTTCCAATTCATCAGCATCATCGGATTCTTTAGGTAATTGATTGAATCTATTTTTGGACTTGTATGTTGGTTTTGGTGGGGCGGGATAAATGACCCAATCAGGTTGGTTTTTCGGATTGATCAGTTCGGGAACCTGCAATGATCTATCCAAGTACTTATGTCTGAGATCTAAACATGTCTTGACATTGGCATAAAACTCAATCAATTCCTCAGAGGGGGCATCTTCTGGTAAGGCATTTGGGTCGGATGCAAAATTCTTACGCAACGATGAATCTGCTGATGGTGGATTGATATGATTGAATTGGGGTGGCATGTCAATCATAGAAGGCTTTCTCTTAATAAAACTATTCTTCGGTGATCCTGGTGACGGAGGAGCTTGCGCAGCACCGTTGTTCTGATGCAACGCTTCAAATGCTTTAACTTTCAAATCATGAGCCTTCATATATCTATCTTCCGAAGTTGAAAAACTCGCTGAATTGTAAGATCTTCTGAGATTACTGCCATCTTCATCGTCACTGTCTTGATTGAAATTGTGTTCATAATCATCTCCATCTTCATCTTCGTTTTCGTCGTCTCCTTCTTCCGTCTCATCGTGGGAATAGATTGCATGCTCATTGTCGGACCAATGGCGAATTCTATTGCTTTTGTTTGATTTCAAATTTAATCCTGATTTTTCTGACATGATATTCTCGGGGGATCAGTCTACTGAGTTGTGTTGAAAAATATCAATATAAAAAAAAGTGATTATGTCTTGCTAGTGATGATGAGCAAACGTGTGGAAGTGTGTATTTGTAATTTTTTATTCATTGACACTTTCGCTCTTGCTCTCTTTTGCCGTATGTTGTAATTTTTCGTTCTTCTGCCTTCCGTCGTGGTCGTGGTTGCGGAAAAACTAGTTGCGTTTTGTGTTCTGAGTGCATCGAACATTTCTCGGAATTACTCCGCATTGATATAATATCTGACAGGCATAAATATTAAAAACCTATATTGAATGAAATAAAAAAAACGAAGACGATATAAAAAAAGGAAATAAAAGAGAAAACTAAAAAAAGGTATATAGTGCATCCAGCAAAGAAATGAATCTAAATGTCCATTATTATTTTTTTTTTTGGTGTCTATTAAAGTATTATTACCAAGCGATCTAAAGCATCATGGTGACAACAGTAAACAAGGCAAAGAAAGTGGAGTACAAACTAGTACCCAAACCGAAACCGGAATTGGCAGATTCAACAGCGATTACTGGAGCGACGGAACTAGATTCTCCGGAAACTGTGGAGACAGAAAGGGTGTTGAAACTGGTGGTAGTAGCAGAAACAGTAACTTCAGAAACTTCAGCAGCAGCACCAGTAATGAATTCGGAAACTGGTAATGAAGAAACAATAGTTCCATTAAGTGATCCCAAGATTTCATCTCTGAGAGTCAAGTCTCTCTTCAACAACAGGGTGATATCATTCCAAAGAGCTGCTTGTAAAGTGTGATCGTTGAAGGCTCTGTAAATAATATCAGTAATTAAACCAGAATCAATCAAAGATCTCACCAATGGCAACAATGAAACCCAATCAATGCTCAAGATTCCAGTTAAGGTGGAGCCAAGATTTTCGAAAACACCACGTAAGATCAACACAACACTGCTTTCAAATCTTTGGTCAGTAACCAAGTAATTGATGGTTTCGTTCAAGATATTGGATCTAGCGACAGACGAGAAAATGGTGGTTAACAAGTTTTCAATGTTGTCTCTCTTCATTTTCCTGATAGCCATTTGAATTTCTTCCAGTTCAACTTCTCTTCTTCTGATTTCATCCAACACCTTAGCGACAGGGTCCATTAATTCTCTCTTTCTAATGTTGTTCAATGCTTTGGCAACAGGATCGTCCAATTCTCTCTTCCTGACTTGCTTCAAGACAGAAGCAACAGCATCATTTCTTTCTTCGAGATCATCACCAGATTCTCTCTTGACCTTCAATGCACCAGTAATTTGAGCCAAGGCAGAGTAGTTGATTGAAGTTGGGCCAGCACCAAATTGACTTGGTGGGACAGATTCAAAAGCTGGTCCAGTAACACCGAGGAAGTTATCACTTCCTGAAGCAATAGCAGTGACTTGAGCAGAAACAGCAGTGACAGCACCAGCAGAAGTGGCAGCTGGAGTAGCAACAGTATCAGCATTTCCACTGTTTTCGGCAGCAGCTTGTGAGAAAAGAACGGCTAATGAAGCAGTATTGATAGAACCAATAGAGACACTGGACGTAGCTGGTCCGGCAATTTGAATAACACTAGTGCCAGAAAATTGAATATTGGTATCAATAGATAATGAAACTTCAGCAGCAGATTCAAACGCAGCGGCACTTGCCGTAGCAGCTGTGAATGCGGCGGCAGTGGCAGTGGCAGTGGCAGTGGCAGTAGTACCAGTGAGAACAACAGCAGCACCCGTAGTGGTGGCAACGCTTCCGGAACCTCCATCAAGTAAATCAACGACAACGTCTCTCACAAATGGGAATGTATTTGGATTTTCAATCAAATCAGCAATCAAAGTATAAGCCAATCCAGAATCTCTCAATGCCTCAAACACAGTGGTGAAATTGAATCTACCAACAATTCCCAATAAGCCTATGGTGACATCAACAGCAATAGTCCTGGTAGCATTGTTACTAACAATATAACTGATCAAAAATGGAATCAAATCGGTGTCACCCAAGAAGTTTAACAAATCATCCAAATATTGAACGTTGTCATTAGTAGTTAAAAGATCATCGACCCAACCAGCAATTCTTTCAATATCAATAGAGTCAAGAATCGAAGTAATGTTGATATCGGAAAGTAACAGCTCGACAGTGGTAATCAAGTCTCTTTCTTTGAGTTGATAAAGGGCATCGTAGTTTCTTTCTGTGATTTCCAATGAAAGGGGGTCATAAGCTGGGGTGAGTTGTTGCAGTTGTGCCAGCACAATCGAAAATGCTGAGAACGCAGCAGCACAAATAGTAGTGAATCTCATTTCTTAATGTAACTTTTTAAGAATAATCAAATGGAAGCGAATGTTAAAGTATATTCTTTGGATTTGTTCTTTGTACTTTATTTTTGATTGTTTCCAAAGAGAGATATATAAAAATGTTTGGTTGATTTAACGGGGGGGAGGTATTTGATAATTAGGATGATGAAGATGGAAACAAAAAGGGGGATTGGTATATTGACAAGAAAAATAAATGAAATATTTTGCTAAATCTACAAATAAAATAGAAGTAGGATTAATTATATATTTATATTTGCAAGAATGAAATAGAAATCCATTTTGAACAAAAAAAAAGATGCTTCAAACCATGAAGGCTTAATTTACCACATTACCATAATAAGAAAATTCCAGTTGTACGTGAAGCTGAATCTGCTAGTTGAGTCAAGTAAGGCGACAGGGCTTGGTTTACATACACTAAAGTATGGATACGTATTACCAACAATAGCAAAAATTTTGATCCCCCTACTTCTTAGCTCCTTTGCCCCAGGATCTGTGGTAGAACAAAATGTTGCGAAAAGCACAAAGAACAAAATTAGAGGGAAAAAAAAAAAATCTCTTTTCCTAATTAGGAAGTTTATCCTATGGTGGAAAAAATGAATACAAAAAGGGACATTCCACAGACAACTCATTTAGGGAAATTCATCGGTCATTGCCTCAAACTTTAATACAGGCCGAGACTCAATGCAATTATCACAACCACAATAAGCAGCAAGCCAAAAATGGCTTAAGGGGTACCAAGCCTAGAACATTTCGAGTTGTTTCGCTAATTATAGAAATAACTATAAAACATTAGAGTTTGCACAGACAAATAAATGTATATATATATATTCATTGTTTTCTCTGCTCTTGTTTGTCCGTTTGCCGGCACTATGGTAGTATATACACCGGAATTGTAAACCTGTATGAGCTTGCCAAAGTATCAAACTTGAATTTACCAAGTTTGTTAAACAACTTTAATTCGGCTGCGCCTGTCAAACTTCCTGTGTTCGCCTCTATTACTTCTCCTTGAATTTCATCTGAATCATTAACTTCCGTCAAGTTGAATTGGAAAACAAGATGATATTCCAAACTAAGGAATTTGCTACTCTGGAACTGTGGCGTGACGAACTTTGGGATATTGATGTAATCATTGATTAAACTTGGTGAACTCTCGCCGATGGTTGAGTTAATAATAGAAGGTGCAAATGTATTGAGCTTAATATTTCCTGTAACCTTATATTTGTTGACTTGAGTTTCTCCATCTTCATGCAAATGATACACCTCATGGGCTTCCAAATATGTAATGAGCCCAATTACCTTGGTGGCATTTCCCTTATTGGGGTTGATATTGATGATATAGTTTATATCTTCTCCTGGGTGATAATACGGCCGAGGCATTCCAATCAAGCATAATTCTTGATTGTTTACTCTTAATCTATATTGGGTTTTCAAATGTGGAGGTAATTGTGAGATGTAACCTTCAAGAGCAGATTCCTCATGATTGCCATTAACACTACTTTTCCTTCGTTCCATTGTAGATATCTTGGGCATGTTATATAGATCTGAGTCAATAAGTTTAGAAAGGTCTTCAAGGAATGTCTCCCGATCGGCAGATTTATCTTGTTCAACCCCTTGTAGGTCATCTTCTTCTTCATCAACCACGTGTCTAATTTGCCAATTTTTATCCAATTCGACTGGATCTTCAAAGTATTTCTTTTGAAAAAATCTATTTACTCCACCAAGAAGCTGACGTTGTGGAGTGATTTCTAATGGAAAATAAATGGATTTCGCCTTGTTTTGCAATTGTTCTTCAACCAAGCTAACAATCAATGAATATCTAATACTTACCAATCCTTGATCACACGCAGGTCCCGTCAGGTGCGTATTGTAACTCGGAGGTAAATTCTCCTTCACTGGGAACTTTAAATGGAAGCTCTTACTCGAATTTTCAGGTATAGTCAAATCCGTGAATAATAGCGATTGTGATGTAGCATAGAATGGGATTATTGGATTGGTCAAATCATGTAATGAAGCCGGGATAACGTTGTGCTGTTTTCGAGGAGGTTGGGAATTAAAAGTATTGATTAAATCGTGTAATAGCTCACCAGCATCGGTGGTGATCTTTTCATCTTTGATAATTAAATCGTCAACCCCGGCCAATTTCCCACCAATAATTAATTTCGAATCGTAATTCTCTTCGATGAAGGGCACATTATCCAATTTCCAATGATCATCAGATTTATCATTCGCAGGATCGTCCTTATATAAATATTGATGTAAATAATCGGTATTATTCCACCATTGGTTATTCCCTTTATTGATCTCGAGTGCTGAAGTATCGATACTAAACTTATGATTCAATACCACGTAGCCAAATAATTGAATATATCCAAGAAATAAATGAACCAGTTTTTCCGACTCAAGATTTAACTTATCCATAGATTCATCGACCGATGTATTGTGAGATCCAAACAAACTTCCAAACCATCTTCCTGAATTCTGCGTTTGTCCTAGTTCTTGTTTGGTTGGATTAATGATAATGTCCTGTGGGGAGGTGTTGATGAATGTTAGGATACAATCTTGCGTGGTACTTCCGCGTTCGAGGTATCTTAAAGATATCGAGAAATTCTGATTAAGAATCTTGCAATATGAATTGTTTGTCGATGATGATGGGACAGTCATTATAGGTTGTCAGCTTGTTTCTTTGGCTGTGCAGTTATGTTGATACTTCTCACAATGCACAACCAAAATGTTAAGCAAGTGAAAAAAAAAAAAAATAAATAACAGCCGAGTCTTATTTTTTTTTTTCCCTTTCCACCCACAATGCTACTTGCATCTATGCGGTCGTGACAACTGATCTCTAGTCTACAATATATATTTAATTAGAAATATAAAACGATGAAGAATACAAGATACGATAAAAACATTCGAAATATCTGAAAAACGAAGGACTGACATCGTTGTGGATTTGGAAAATCACATAATACAGATAAGATATTCTAAATCTTTTGCTCTTGTGGCTGTTGTGCTGGAGCTGGTGCTTGTTGGAATTGGTCTCCATTAGAAGTAGCACTAGGACCAGCAATATCCACATCCGCTTGTGCTTGTTGTGACTCGCCATTTTCAAAATTATTTGCAACACCAACGTTCTGATGAAAGTCCAAAATTTCGCTATACATCATGACTCTCCAAGTATCCACAGGTAAATCGGCATCATTAAAACTCCAATCGAATTTGGTTTCACATACTGGTTCATCAGTTGGATCATGATATGGTTCCATATATGGATGAGTTAAAGCTTCTGCAGCACTAATTCTCTTCTTTGGGTCGAATACCAACATTTTAGCTAATAAATCAATAGCTTCTGGTTCTACATGGGTGCATGACGCAAATCTCTCATTGAATGGAATTGGGTCTCTGTGAGGTAATGATTGGACGAATCTTAAAGTGTTCTCGGAACAAATAGTATCAATGACATCTGGTGGCGGGGAACCCAATAATTCAGTTATGATGGAGAATTGATGAACATGGTCTTTACCAGGAAATAAAGGTTTACCTTCAATCATTTCGGATAATATACAACCAACGGACCACAAATCAACCTCGGTATCGTATTTTTGCCATGTCAACATAATTTCTGGAGCACGGTAATATCTGGTCGATACATATCCGGTCATTTGTGGATCTTGAAGTCTTGCCAAACCGAAATCACAAATTTTCAAATCACAGTTTTCGTTGATTAAGATATTGGAAGGTTTTAAATCACGGTGAATAACACCTGCTGAATGAATGTATTTTAATCCTCTCAAGATTTGGTAAGTGAAATATTGTATAAATTGTTTCTCCAATGGCCTTGAACTTAATAATCGATGTAAATCGGTACCTTGTAATTCGTTAACAAAATAAATATCTTCCAATGGGGAAATGAAAATATCATCAAGAGTGATTAAATTCTCATGTTTTAAATGTTTTAATAATTTCAATTCTCTATAAGTTCTCTTGGCTAATACAGAAGTCAGGAATGGCTTCATGATTTTCTTAACAGCAACGTTTTGTCCGGTCAATCGATCGACCGCAGAACATACTAAACCAAACGCCCCCATACCAACTGGGTTTAGGTCGGTGTATCTATTTGTTATTTCGAAAACGGTACCAAAGATTTGGGTTCTTGTGAATTCTCCATCTGACGACATTATTGCTGAGTATTATAGTATATGATTGGCTACGTTGTAGTATTGGTTTATTTTATCTATATTAAGTATGTCACAATGATGTAGGAAAGACCCAAAATTGGACAACTAAAAAATAGAAAAAAAAAAAAAAAAAAAAAAAAAAAAAACAACTGGGTACACGGAAAAGAAGGGGGTAGTGTATGGTTGCGTACTGTGGTTGTAGTAATCGAAGTAGTGGTTAATGTAAGTATGAGTATCAGTAGTAGTTGTATTAGTGGTTGTGGTATTGAAAGTTGATGTCGTACTAACAGTAATCCGGTC